>OX333073.1:23034356-23323367 GCA_946863875.1 Alloplasta piceator | reverse complement strand
GTAGTTCGCTGATCGTAGCAACGGTGTGTGATTCAAATGGAATCTCATCTGTTCCCCCGGTGGTCGATACTGTACGGTAAGCTTTCAAAACAGAATCCCACAATGGCTCTGCATGTGTTCCATATAGCCGATGTACGGTGAATAATCCACCCCCGAAGTAATTTCGGGACGAGCTTTTCCTCTTTGTCTCTTGCTTTGCAATTGACGTGAGGCATACCGTACGAGCTATCCTAACGGTCCGGAAAATGGGTGGCTGATCATGACACTAACTGGGGAAAGCCTCTACACGGACATACTCTTTTATTCCTGAACTTTCACGATCGCCTTTGGTCACCTTTTCACCGGTCTTTGTTTGGACACACGCAATGATTAAGGGCCCAAACGCACACGTGGTGATTCGTTACAGGCGGTTTCGGGCAGAAACTTGTAACGAGAAATAATAAAGAGGAAATTCGAGGATCGTCGGATTGCCAAGTACGCGGAATAAAAAATAGCCGTGAAACTGTATTCGATTATCTTCGTGATGGTAGGTCATTTGGGACGGGCTTTCGAAAGTTCAATTAATCTGACAAATTATCCAGTTTACTTGTCAGGGCAATACACTCAATCATTGAATTATTTTTTCGTCTCTGGAATTTTATAATCTTATGTAAATCAAATCAATCTCATATAAATTATGGTATTTTAGGACTCTTATATTCTATAGTAACTCGAATTGAAACATATGGTCACCACAACTATAAAATTGTAATTTCAATTTGAATCGCGATGAGTGGATGATAATTAATGTTTAGTAATTGATTTTTAGTAAATTAATGAGTGGATGTAATTAATGTTACGGGTATAAAAAAATGCTGGTGTTATTTACACTACTTTACGACATTGACGACAATGCACATTTAGTCGTAAATTATAGACTTGATAAGATTCTCCACAATCTCGTCCTCTTTTTCTATTTCTTACAAAGTTATGATGTGCCGAACAAACTATCAATCCACGTAGATAAAGATTTTTATTAGTACTTCCGGAACCGGAGAAAGATTCTGCATTGACATGCGACACCAGATAAAAAATTAAAGATTTGTCGATCGTTAATGATAAAGAATAAAACAAAATTCAGTTCTTAGAGAAATCATTAGTAGATGTGTATTCAGCGGAAAGAAATACATAAGTTAAGTGTACCGAATATGGTTGGTGTACCGAATATGTTGCATCCATTCTATTTCTTATTAGAATAAATGTAATTTACGTTTAATAAATGTAATGTTTTTTTTAATAGTCTGTATTTAACATATCGTCACTTAAAATAAATATCAAGTAAGAGTGAACTGTATTCAACTCGTATTTTCTCGTAATTCATGACCAGATACCGAGCGCCGTAAAAAACGTTCGTTTTCTTATCGAAGAGGCTAAAAGGCATAGTTGATAATAAAAAAAAGCATCGAAATAGTTGAAGTAAGTTTCAAAATATTATAAAAGACTCATTAGAGTAGTCAAGTGTGGAAATAGACGAGCAAGTTCAATATTTGGCAAAAAATACATACCCCCTAATTCAGTATATAGTCAGAATCGTATGCACCGAATTCGGTTGCTATGTGTATATTCTCGCCTTGGACGTCCAATGAATACAACCAACCCCATGGAAATAAAGTATATGTAAAAATATATTTTTCAATATATTAAGAATATATAATAAATATATTTCAACTACATACTTTCTATTCGAAATGTACGGAAAATATATTTTCAATACATGAAAAGTATAGAATAAATATATTTTAAATATCTATAAAATAAACGTGGTGTATACGAAAAATGTATTTTACATACAGTACTGAGCAATTGAAGTGGGATTTTTTTGAGAGCCTGTATTTTTGCAAAAAAAAATCGAATTTGGAAAAACCGCGATACACGGTAGATAGGAAATTTCATCAGCTTTCGATTGCGACCACGCTCGTCGCGATTGGTCGAGAATTGCGGGCGTGGGAGGCAAACAGGTGGGGGAGTGCAAAATCAGGCCTCCCGCGAGTGTCGGGATTTTAGGGTTGCGAGTGCCCCAGAGGCTCTGTGCGGTATCAAACGAAAGGGTATCACTCAAAGATTAAAAAAAGTTTCATTAGAATCGAATCCCCCACCCCCCGAGGGAGGGGTGGTGCCAAAAGGGTGAAACGGTATGTTGGGCATAAAGAGAAAAGGGTTCGTCCAATCGGGTTAATTTTTTTTCGAGAATCATTTTTTTTGAGTACTCCGTGACCCTGTGAAAAAAAACCTGAGAAAAACCGCCCCTGGAATGAAAATTCACGTGTCCCGCCGGAACACATTTTCATTCGCGAGCATTTTTTGCATCGAAAAATTCGACAAAAATTTTTTTCAATTACGCCTCATTAAAAAGGACATTTCAACGAATGAAGTCGTATTTTTTCATATTTTTCCTATGCCTGGTTCATCTCAACGAGGCATTTGAAAAACGCGTTGCGAATCGAGATTCTTTCGATGGTCGTGGCTTTCCACAATGGATGAGTACCACTGTTGAGGCTGTTTTCGATCAGTCGTATTCCCGTCCCCACCATTTTTTCACGAGCCAATCAAAAGACTTCATGGGACTTAGAATATTTTCGATATCTCGTGTTCGTGCTGGAGCGCGTACCATGGAGAGAGACTCCCGTGTCGCTATCCAGAACTTGGAATATTTTTGCGACAAAATTTTGCTTCCTCCCGCCAATCGAGCGACTTTTTGGCGTATTTTGCGAAACTTTTAGTTTTATTAGGCGTAAAGTAACGAAGATTTATATGCAATAAATTACAATACATTTTTAAAACGTAGATTTACTTGCATGATAAAAAAAATAAAGAAATTTGTTTTTCCCTGATTATTTTTCAGGTAAAAATGCATGATGGCACACTGTGGGCAGAATCACAGAAAAATCGGCAAACCCAAAAATGGAGTGTTCTCATTTCGTATTTCTATGTATGTCATTTCAAAGACCAGGTATTTGTACGCCCTATTGTAAAAGGACCGGTCCCTACCCTTCGCGGTACTCGACTTACGACAGTCTGAACTCGACCGTTCGAGAGTGAAGAACGTAGCGATTTAGTACGCTGAAATTTTCGATTCGCGCAAAGTGAAATATATTTTGTTCTACGCTACCGATTTCAAATCGGTAAAATGGGAGATAATCTTGAAGGTATGTAGAATATTATCATGTCAAATAGTTTTTTGAAATTTGAAATATTGTATGTATAAAAGAGTGTTCAATGTATGCATTTTAAGCAAGCTTGTAAATTTATTTTTCCAAAAGAAGTATAAAAATAGTTGTGATCCCAGGAGATCCCAGACTTTTGAACATTGTAGCCTATTGATAATGTTATTAAGATTAGAATTTATAAAAAAAATTCTGCAGATTGTTGCATATCGGGCTTTGGGAACCGGAATTCTCATGTCGCGCAACGCTTGGCTTCTTTGTTCAGGCTGGGCGCATAGTCCCCAGCAGGTAAACGTATACCTGCTGGGGACAATAGCCGGTCCTTGTGGAATATAAAATAATTTTCTACCCAGTGATCTATTCGTAAAGAGTCATGATTCATGTAACGGGTGTTCAAAATGTTACAATAATTTATTCTATCATTTACAATTAGATTAAAATTTTTCCCATGAACACATTCATTTTTAGTAAATGTTTATCATACTTGTTTTATTCTAGGTTCACGTGCCATGGATTACACGTGCACTTATCAGGATATTTTTAGAATGATTAAGGAGAAATTTAAATTGTGCCTGGATGAGCAACTTCAGATTTTTGAGGAAAAAATTACTCTTGAGTCATCCGAATCTTTCACGATTGACAACAATGAAAAGGATTTATTAAAAAAATTACTTTGTAATATCAAAAGTAGTGCACAGAAGCCACGATGCATTTAAAAAAAAAAAAGAAAAATGGTTGCAAACTTCAATAACTATTTTGGTAATTAATTTTATTGATGTTTCGAAAACTCGAGTTATGGGTCAAGATGTACAGTATAACGCTCGCGCTATTTTTTTCAGAATTGTACGAAACCAATTGGAGAGCCATCAACTTCAGGTGTATCTGGGCGACCTCGAAAATTGAGTTTCGAAGAGTCGAGTGAACGTACCAAGAAAAGAAGGGCCTTAGAAGTCAGTGAAAAGCATTGCGTGGAGGAATTAAGTTTGGCCACCAGGATGAGACTCAGTTCTGCAGGATTAAACGATGCTGCCACTATTTTAAAAAACATCACAACAAAATCTCCCTCAAGAGCTGCGAGATACCGAACAGCATATGAATCGTCGATAGATCCACGGCTAGTTGAGATGTCTGGAGATGAAGCACTGATAGATTTTGTAAATGCAAAACTAACAAAACAGCAATACATAGACATCAGGCGATCTTTGAGAAATAAAAAAGTTGCTATTTATCCATCGTACGCAAAAGTCGTTGCTGCTAAAAACCGTTGTTACCCTTCAGATATAACGGTAACTGAGACTTTAGCCGAAGTGAAATTACAGTCTTTGATTGATCACACTTGCGACAGAATTCTAAAGTTGCAAACTGACGTGATTAACTCTTTGCGCCCTGAAGAATCGAAGAATTTAAGACTAATTTGTAAATGGGGTTGTGATGGAAGCTCTGGGCACAGTGAATACAAACAAAAGTTTACGAATGCTGAGAGTTCTGATGCGAGTATATTTTTAACGTCTTTAGCTCCATTGCAAATTTTAGGATCGGATATCTCAAAAAAAGAATTCGTCCTTTGGAAAAATCCCAGGCCCTCATCTCCACGGTATTGTCGCCCTATTATAATTCAATTTAAAAAAAAAACTGTGTCGTCAACGATTCAGGAACGGCAACACGTTGATAATCAGATCGAGTCTCTCACCCCTTTTACGACATTTATTGACGGGAAGGAAGTTACTGTTAAATACGAGCTGTATTTCATTATGATTGACGGCAAAGTTTGCAACTTCGTGACAAATACAAAATCCGCAATGCGTTGCTATATATGCAATCTCACATCATCGCAATTTAATGACATAGAGCTGATGAAAACTGTAGACGTTGACAGAACTCGACTCGAACTTGGATTATCAACGTTGCATGCGTGGATCCGTTTTTTTGAGTGCTTCTTGCACATCGGCTATAAAATCGGTGTTCACAAGTGGCAAACTCGAAAAGATGAAGAAAAAAAAGTAGTTGCTGAGCGAAAACGAGTTATTCAAGCCGCATTCAAGAAAGAGTTGCATCTTGATGTTGATAAACCGAAACAAGGGTTTGGTAGCAGTAACGACGGAAACACTGCGCGACGTTTTTTCGAAAATACTCAAATTTCATCAAGAATTTTGGGTTTGGACGAGAATATTATGAAAAGATTCCACATAATATTGCAAGTTCTTTCAAGTGGCTTTGCCGTAAATGTAACTGCTTTCAAACAATATAGTCTTGAAACCGCCGAAATATTCGTAACTTTGTATTCTTGGTACTGCATGCCAACTACGGTTCACAAAGTTTTGATTCACGGTCCTTTGATAATTGAATGGTCCCCGCTTCCTATCGGGCAAATGTCAGAAGACGCACAGGAAGCCCGTAACAAGGATATTAAAAAATATCGCGAGTGTTTTGCTCAAAAACACTCGAGAACAGCGACCATGCAAGACGTTTTCAATCGACTCCTCTTAACTTCAGATCCGTACATATCGAGCATGGGCAAGCAGTATCCAAAAAAAGCAAAAAGTTTATCACCAGAAGCATTGCAACTTTTGCTCTGTACCGATAGTTCTCGCGATAAGTATGGTTTAGGTGAATTAATGGAATACACGAGTGACGAATCAGAATCCACCAATTCCTCTGACGACGGCGATCGCGATTCCGACGCTGACGATTATGATTAATATTGAAATCAGGAATAATTATTAATAATTAATATTATTATTATTATTATTAATTATTAATTATTCTATGTAACGCACGTATTATTTTCGGTAAAATTTAATTCGTTAAGTGTCGATTGCTGCTTCGAATGTATTTAGCAATAAAATTCGTTAAAAATGATTTATAACTAATTTTCCGAAATTATTTGAAAACTTTCCCTCACTTCCAGACAATCGTTTTGTTTTCCCCAAATCTCATTCAAAATTTATAAAAAACAACCTTCAAAACACAAATATTGATTTCTGATAGCAAAAGTTGCTTATGAGTAAGATAAAAATATATTTTCGGTTCGCCATTTCGTTTTTTTTTCGAAATTTTGATTCAGGATTTTCAATAAGTGACTTTTAAACCGCAAATTTACCGATCCCTACACAAATCGGATGCTTTTTGTAATGCAGATAGTCACTTCCGGTCCGCCATTTTGTTTTTTCGAAATTTTGATTAGAGATTTTCAATAAGTGACTTTTAAACCGCAAATTTACCGACCCCTACTCAAATCGGATTCTTTTTAGTAACGCAGATAGTCACTTCCGGTCCGCCATTTTGTTTTTTCGAAATTTTGATTTGAGATTTTCAATAAGTGACTTTTAAACCGCACATTTACCGATCCCTACTCAAATCGGATGCTTTTTAGTAACGCAGATAGTCACTTCCGGTGTGCCATTTTGTTTTTTCAAAATTTGGATTCGAGATTTTCAATCAGTGACTTTTAAACCGCTAATTTACCGATCCCTACTCAAATCGGATTCTTTTTAGTAACGCAGAAAGTCACTTCCGGTCCGCCATTTTGTTTTACCGAAATTTTGATTTCAGATTTGAAATCAGCGAGGTTAAAAACTTAAGATTCACCATTGCATTTTTCAGTACGCACATCGGCCTAGTTTTGCCGATTTTTCTGTGAATATACCCACAGTGTGGCATGATTATTAATTGTATTGCAAACAAGAATGTTCAAACGTTGAAAAACATTAGTAGCCCTGAAAAGGACCGTTTATTTTTTCTTTCTCGTTTTCATCGAGTTGATTTTCAAAATTTTCAATAACTCGGGGATCGAATTTTTCTATAAAAATGTTCGATACCTCGCGCGAAGTGGAAGAGAGTGCGAGCAAAAAATAATTCTCGCAGCACAAACGGTGCTCGTCTCGAAATTTCTTTTTTTTTTTTTTATCTTTCATCGAGCATAGAGTTTTCCCAAGTACAAAATAATTTTTGGCACTGAAAAAAGCCATTGCATTTTGTTAAATTCGATCGCGTCGATCCACAAAATCCGTAAAGTCGTCATCACCGCTCTGAATGTGCTGAAAAAAACAAATCTGGAATACCTAAAAACATCCAATTTTGTCTGCAGACAGTTGTATTACGTTGAAAAATTTTGATGGCTCTGAAAAGGGCCGATTTTCATCTCGAGACGTCGTCGCATCGAGTTGCAAGATGATCCATCGCTGATTCATTTCACGTAGAGTGGGGAGAGAGATGCGGACACGTCGGGCAGCGCGAGGCGACTGGAGCAAGAGCCATGCGCGCCACGGCTTTATATACACTAAAGCCAAGCGGTGGCGCATTCTGATTGGCCCGTGAAGCTAGGAGGGGGATGGCTGTAAGTACCGAGCCTCTGATTGGTCAGATGACAAGCTCCAGCATGTCTTTTGCCTATTCTTCCGAAATAAAAGATTTTTAAGGACTTAGCAAATTTTCGCGACACAATTTTGCTTCCTCGCGCCAATCGAGCGACTTTGGCGTATTTCACAAAATTTTTCGTTCAATTGGCGTGAAGTAAAGAAGAATTCTGTGCAATAAATTACAATATGTTTTTACAACGCAGATTTGCCTGTTCAACAAATTGAAAAATTTCTTTTTTTCTGATTTTTTTTTGCTCAAATTTTATGATGGCATGATAATTTATTTTATTGCAAACAAGAATGTGCAAACGTTGAAAAGAATTGGTAGCCCTGAAAAGGGCCGTTAATTTTTTCTTTTGTGTTTTCATTGAGTTCATTTGCAGAAAGTTCAATAACTCAGTGATTGAATTTTTCGATACTTTTCCACTTCGTGGAAGGTATCGAAATAACTCGGTGATTGAACTTTTTGCAAATGAACTCAATGAAAACACAAAAGAAAAAATTAACGGCCCTTTTCAGGGCTACTAATTCTATTCAACGTTTGCACATTCTTGTTTGCAATAAAATAAATTATCATGCCATCATAAAATTTGAGCAAAAAAAATCAGAAAAAAAGAAATTTTTCAATTTTTCGAACAGGCAAATCTGCGTTGTAAAAACATATTGTAATTTATTGCACAGAATTGTTCTTTACTTTACGCCAATTGAACGAAAAGTTTCGTGAAATACGCCAAAGTCGCTCGATTGGCGCGAGGAAGCAAAATTTTGTCGCGAAAATTTGCTAAGTCCTTAAAAATCTTTGATTTCGGAAGAATAGGCAAAAGGCATGCTGGAGCTTGTCATCTGACCAATCAGAGGCTCGGTACGCACAGCCATCCCCCTCCTAGCTTCACGGGCTAATCAGAATGCGCCACCGCTTGGCTTTAGTGTATATAAAGCCGTGGCGCGCATGGCTCTTGCTCCAGTCGCCTCGCGCTGCCCGACGTGTCCGCATCTCTCTCCCCACTCTACGTGAAATGAATCAGCGATGGATCATCTTGCAACTCGATGCGACGACGCCTCGAGATGAAAATCGGCCCTTTTCAGAGCCATCAAAATTTTTCAACGTAATACAACTGTCTGCAGACAAAAATGGATGTTTTTAGGTATTTCAAATTTGTTTTTTTCAGCACATTCAGAGCGGCGATGACGACTTTACAGATTTTGTGGATCGACGCGATCGAATTTAACAAAATGCAATGGCTTTTTTCAGTGCCAAAAATTATTTTGTAATTGGGAAAACTCTATGCTCGATGAAAGATAAAAAAAAAAAGAAATTTCGAGACGAGCACGGTTTGTGCTGCGAGAATTATTTTTTGCTCGCACTCTCTTCCACTTCGCGCGAGGTATCGAACATTTTTATAGAAAAATTCGATCCCCGAGTTATTGAAAATTTTGAAAATCAACTCGATGAAAACGAGAAAGATAAAATAAACGGTCCTTTTCAGGGCTACTAATGTTTTTCAACGTTTGAACATTCTTGTTTGCAATACAATTAATAATCATGTCATCATGCATTTTTACCTGAAAAATAATCAGGGAAAAACAAATTTCTTTATTTTTTTATCATGCAAGTAAATCTACGTTTTAAAAATGTATTGTAATTTATTGCATATAAATCTTCGTTACTTTACGCCTAATAAAACTAAAAGTTTCGCAAAATACGCCAAAAAGTCGCTCGATTGGCGGGAGGAAGCAAAATTTTGTCGCAAAAATATTCCAAGTTCTGGATAGCGACACGGGAGTCTCTCTCCATGGTACGCGCTCCAGCACGAACACGAGATATCGAAAATATTCTAAGTCCCATGAAGTCTTTTGATTGGCTCGTGAAAAAATGGTGGGGATGGGAATACGACTGATCGAAAACAGCCTCAACAGTGGTACTCATCCATTGTGGAAAGTCACGACCATCGAAAGAATCTCGATTCGCAACGCGTTTTTCAAATGCCTCGTTGAGATGAACCAGGCATAGGAAAAATATGAAAAAAATACGACTTCATTCGTTGAAATGTCCTTTTTAATGAGGCGTAATTGAAAAAAAATGTTGTCGAATTTTTCGATGCAAAAAATGCTCGCGAATGAAAATGTGTTCCGGCGGGACACGTGAATTTTCATTTCAGGGGCGGTTTTTCTCAGGTTTTTTTTCACAGGGTCACGGAGTACTCAAAAAAAAAATGATTCTCGAAAGAAAAATTAATAACCCGATTGGACGAACCCTTTTCTCATTATGCCCAACATACCGTTTCACCCTTTTGGCACCACCCCTCCCTCGGGGGGTGGGGGATTCGATTCTAATGAAATTTTTTTTAATCTCTGAGTGATACCCTTTCGTTTGATACCGCACATAGCCTCTGGGGCACTCGCAACCCTAAAATCCCGACACTCGCGGAAGGCCTGATTTTGCACTCCCCCACCTTTTTGCCTCCCACGCCCGCTATTCTTGACCGATCGCGACGAGCATGGTCGCAATCGAAAGCTGATGAAATTTCCTATCTACCATGTATTGAGGTTTTTCCAAATTCGATTTTTTTTTGCAAAAATACAGGCTCTCAAAAAAATCCCACTTCAATTGCTCAGTACTGTAAAATATAAATATATATGAAATATATGCGAAATGTATTCCAAATATAGAATTTTATGTATTCAAAATATATTTTCAATATATGAAAAGTTCGAATAAATATATTTTAAAGATCAACAAAATATATGCGGTGTATACGAAAAATATATTTTACATACACTATAAACATATATGAAATTTTTGCGGTGTGCACGAAAAATATATTTTAAATAGAATATTGCATATGGCTAAGATATATCTAAAATACAAAATCAAATACATTTTTTCCATATTCTGAGATAACGTGGAAATATTTTTTGAATATAAATCAAGTATACATAACATACATTTAGAATATAAATTGTTATGCATTTCATCTACATTCTGAAATAACGTGAAAATATATTTTAAATATATATACGGTACACTTCAAATACAAAACATAATACATTTCATCTATATTGTAAGATGTCGGCGAAAGATATTTCAAATATATAATCAAATATACATTACGTACATTTCAAGTATAAAATATTACACATATCGTCTACATTCTGAAATATTGTCAAAATACTTTCAAAATACACAATCAAATGTATATTTAAGGTACATCAAAAATATAAAATCTAATACATTTTATTTGCATTCTGAGATAACGTCAAAATTACTAAAATATCTTCGCCGAGAGCTACAGAAGCAAGCTGGTAGGCAATCAATGAACCGCGCGGGCAATAATAACGTAGGCAAAGTTCTGTCCCGAACGGAGTAACGATCATTTTATTATGGTAATTATAAGAATTTTTATGCGGATTATAACTTTTTCCGATTCTTTTGAAGGGAACATATGCTGTTGTATTGGATCCAAGAAAATTCTTCAATCAGTCTTTCTAAGGGTACGCTTTCAACCATCTTATAATTCACACCACTATCGTACAATTCAACCATCAACCTTCCTTTTCATATATTTTCGCAAACGATCCATATTTTTAAAAATACTCACTACACTCTACTACGTTACTCCACTCATTCTCGACGTTGTTCGATATAGCATCACTCTATCCTTCTCGTTTTTACAATCGATTGAATGTTCTTTTTTGTCTTGATTTTGCGAGACGGGAAACGAGCACAGTTAAATCTAACAAAAATTACAATTCTCTTCACTGTTTCCGCAGCGATACGTTCGTGTCGATTTGCTACCGAAGCACGACTGTCGACAGTCCACGTCGTCTATACTTTCTTTGTTTCATTCCAGGAATGAAAGATTTAAAAAATTGGGTAGAGGAGACCGCGGCGGGGTGTCACAGAGGAGAGTTGTGACAAAGCCGATTTCCAGGCCCCTGCGACCCCGAGGAACTGAAAACTTTGCTGATTTATTAATTTGTCAACCCACTATCAAATGTAATTCACGCGGTTATTCCACGGAAATCGGTTCTGGTCTTACAACGGTAGCGTCAAAAAAATGGCCAAAAGTAAGTCTTTGACCAATTTTCCGATATCCTATTTCTTGATGGGAATTACGTTAGAATTATTGCGATATTTTTTCTCATGTGCATACACTCTTCAAGTTTCATGGCATGTTTTTGTTTTTTAGGTTTCGTCACGTATTTGGCGGTTGAGAATTATTATTCGGAACAAAGCACAATACGAGAGTTGTGGCAAGCTGTCAGAACTCTCCTATTTTGATTTTTTCTCGCAATAATGTTTTGTAGTGTGACTTTACATCTTGAGTTATTATTTATTTTTTCATATTTCGCAAAATTTTTCAGAAGTTTTCAGAATTTTTGGAATTTTTTAGAATTTTCAGAATATTACTGAATTTTTCGGAAAGGTTGATTAATGCAGTAAAATTTAAGTAAAACGTATTATTCATATAAAAGTCATTTTTATCCACCAATAGTGGCGTATAATTGAATTTCTTTCGTTATAACCATCAAATACGTAACTGTCAGAACTTACCTCAGTAGGTAGGAAAGTTGTGACATGGGGAGTTGTTTCAGTTTTCATCAATTTTTTGATGGACCCTCATTACTTCTATTCATTTTTACATCTGTTTCACATAGTGCATAGAACAGGCTATATGAAGATGCAAAGTTCATAGATGTAAGGCTTTTTTGACTGAGTTATTCGATACACTTACCTTAGTACCCATGCAGAAATTTCGATAGGGATCCGGCCGGATTCTGGCTTGCATCCCGGGCTCCCGATCGGGATCTGATCCGACATCGGATCGGATTCTAATAGTGATTGTAACATCTGCCCACTAGATTCGGATGGGTATACCGAACCGGGATCCTGTAGGCATATCGAACCAGGATCCTGTAGGGATCCTAGACATATCCTTGACAGAATCTTTCAGGGATGCAGGAAGGATCACAGCTGCAAGAAACACTCACACGAGATATGAAATCCGAAATTATTATTCATATATTTAACTGGCGAAATGCACGTAATAAAAAAAAATATTCAGTAGCTGACCGCATAACATTGCGTCATAACATTTCTCCCTAAACAATAAGTCAGTCTTGGTAGGAAAAAAATGTTGTTTACCAAAATTCAAAAACTTACATTTTTGAAATAAGAAAACACCATCCTGAAAATTTCAGGATCTTTTAAGTTCAGTACACGGTATGAGGAATGTATAGGCGAAATAAAAGCCTGAGCCTTCACCCTATAGATATTAAAGATTACTTTTTATTAAAAGCGATTAATCGCGATTAAAGAGTACAATCTTTGAGCTCGGAAAAGAGCGTGTTTGGAGTCGAGAACGTCGAACGGAAAGTGAAGACAGAATCACTACGATTAGCCTGTGTGGAGAGAGCGAGGAGATAGATGAGGGACTCGATGGCGGAAATTGGCGGTGTGCTGCTTTACCTGCAGACGCCACAGTACTCCCCCCCGAGTTGCTTAACCATCGTTGGTTAAGTAAAGAAACGGATATGCATATTTCCCCTAGAATATGTTTTCAGTTGGCTCAGTTGTTGACTCGGTAATGAATTTGGCAGTTGTACGGCTGGAGAAACTGGCTGTTGAATCGACGGCGAAACGGGTGGCTGAGATGACGCTTCGGAAAATGCTGGTTTTAATCTCTCGGTGCTGATAGTCGTCGGTATCCCTTTCATGTTGACCCGAAAAAAAATCCGACAATCGCTCGATGACCTCGAAAGGCCCCTCGTAAGGCGCTTCCAACAGTTTTTTTACGCTGTCGACTCGTACGAACACGTGCGTGCACGTATACAGCGTCTTGTGAGCGAAAGATTATCTCACTTTGTGATGAGCCGAAGCTGCTGATCGAATGTTTCTCATGGCCTCGCGAAAATGCTCGACAAGAATCTGAGGATCCGCCGGAAGCTCCTCGTCGATGAAAAATTCTCCAGGAAGTCTCAGCGAGGTGCCGTAAACCAATTCAGCTGCCGTCGCCTTGAGGTCTTCCTTATAGCTCGAACGCAATCCGAGAAGGACGACAGGAAGAACGTTGATCCAATCAGGCGAATTATGGCACGTGATGGCTGTTTTTAAGAAACGATGCCATCTCTCGATCATGCCGTTCGAAGCTGCATGGTATGCTGTCGTTCGAGTACGCTTGCTACCAACCAAATTTGTTAACGCTCGAAAAAGTTGAGACTCGAATTGTGACCCTCTGTCCGTTGTAACGATAGCAGGAGCGCCAAATCTCGAGACCCACGTACTGAAAAAAGCTTTTACGACCGTGTCGGCAGAGATATCGGCGATAGGGACGGCCTCGGGCCATCGAGTGAAGCGACCGATTATCGTCAGCAGATATCGGAACCCTTTTGAAGGTAGCAATGGTCTGACAATGTCCAGGTGGATATGGCGAAATCTTGCATCCGGGATATCAATGTGCTGCAGAACGTTTTTGTTGTGTCGATGGATCTTACTACGTTGACAAGCAAGACAAGTTCGTGCCCATTTCGCAATATCGCGATTCATGTTCAGCCAAACAAATCGACTGCTGATCAGTTTCTTGGTCGCTCGTCTACTCGGATGAGAAAGATTGTGAGTATTGTCAAAAATCTTTCTTCGGAGCGAGCAGGGCACATAAGGTCGTACATCAGACCTGAAACATCGCAATAAACGAATGTCTCCCAATTATCCAACCTTACTTTCCGCAACTTGAGCGACGAAGACGTCCTTGGCTCGAGCAGATGTTATAGCTCCTCATCAGAACCTTGATGCTCAGCAAGCTCCTTGGTGGATATAACGAAAGGCATATCAACGATCTTCAAACGAGAAAAAGTGTCCGCGATAATATTCGCCTCGCCGGAGCTATGCTAAATGTCGGTCGTATATTGCCCAATGAAATCGAGTTGACGTTGTTGTCGTCCGGAAGCTCGGTCTGATTTTTGAAGAAAGGCGTAGATCAGAGGTTTGTGATTGGTGAGTACGGTAAGTTGACGACCTTCAATTAAGAAAAGAAAGAATTTTAGACTACTACATATCACTTGTAATTCGCGATCGTACGTCGAATAACGAGTCTGAGCTGGAGATAATTTCCTTGAGATAAACTCAAGGGGTTCCCAACAGTTGCCAGAGAATTGCTCCAAAACTGCTCCGATCGACGATGGATCGTCTGCAGTTCTCAAATGCCGCATTCGTAACGGTAGTCTAAGTAATAGGATGTGTATCCTTTTTCTTTGTCCCGATGAGTAACTCGTGTAGCGGAGCTTGAACAGTAGCGGCACCTTTAATAAATCTCCGATAAAAATTAATAATACCAAGAAATCGGAAATGTTTTCCGGTCGTTTGTAATCTCTTAAAGCAGCCACACGCTCCTCGAGAGGTTTAGTTCCGATTTAGAGATGTTGTACCCGAGGTAAGAAACCTCATGAGCGATGAAAACGCTTTTTGATGCAATTATCGTGAGACCGTATTTACGCAGGCGTTCGAGAACTTGACGTAGATGTGACTCGTGCTCGTTCGCGTTAACCGATGAAATCAAAATGTCGCCGATGTAATAATGACAGAACGACAATCCTCGCAGAACCACGTCCATCAGGCGTTGAAACGTCTGCGCGGCGTTTCGCAAACCGAATGTCATAACGTTGAACTGGAATAATCCGAAAGGCGTTATCACAGCTGTTTTCGGACGATCCTCGGGAGCCACAGGTATTTGATGGTACGCCCGTACTAAATCGATCGTCGAAAAGATCGAACATCCGTCAAGCATGTGGGTGAAATCGTGGAGGTGCGGAATAGGGTACTTGTCGGCGACAGTAACTCTGTTTAAGCGTCGATAACCGCCGCACGGCCTCCAATCACCACTCTTTTTGGCCACAAGATGAAGAGGGCTCGCCCATGGGCCACTGGAGGATTGACAAATACCCCACTCGAGCGTGAAGTTGAATTCGTCTCGAGCCGTTTTTAGTCTTTCCCCGGTGAGGCGACGAGCTGGCTCGGCGACGGGCGGACCAGTGGTGACGATGTGATGCTCGATGCCGTGTTGCGATTCCTTTAGATCAGCACGCGGTACCATGACGTCAAAAAATTGCGCAAAAGGTGACAGAAACGACCATTCGGATCGATAGTCGAAATAGTAGTATCGTTCGTCTTGACGATTTTGGCCGGGACTTGCAGCCTCGTGACATCATCGATCAAACGGTGATTTCGAAGGTTAACCAGGAGACTGTAATGATAAGTAAAATCAGCTCCGAGTATCGCGTGGGACACGTCAGCAATTACAAAAAACCAAGGAAATTGTCGGCGTAATCCAAGGTCAACGTACACAACCGTGCCACCGTACGTGTTAGTCAGCGATCCGTTTGCCGCAAAAAGCTTTAAATCGTTAATTTTCAGTCTTTTTTATCTTTGGGTTTAGGCAAAACAGAAATATCAGTGCCCGTGTCAATCAGGTACTTGAAATGTTTTTTCATCGGTAATTACGAGGCGGAAACGATGTGAACCATCCGTCGCCGCCAAACAACAGGACGGTTCAATTAGTTTTCCGATCGATTATTTTCTCACGAGCAAGGCTCGTGGCACTTACGCGCCTGTTCAGCAAACTTTCGGTGGTAAAAGCAGAGATCTTCGTTGCTGCGGTCTCGAGAAGTCCATCGACTACGAGAAAACGGTCGGCCTCGAGAAGATGATCGCGATCTGCTGTCTCGGCGACTGCGTTGATCCGATCTGAGATGCCCCACGTCTCTTGACAATCTTTTGAAAAAGATTTCTCAATCCCGCGATGACTGGATCGGTGGCGTGCTGCGGTGAAACAGCTGTTTCCACAGGCGAGACTATGGCGATACTCGGTCGTGAAACCTCGATCATTTCATCAGCCTGTGAAGCCAACTTTTATAAATCAGGGGTCTCGCTGATACTTAAAATACCATTGACGTGGTCCAGCAAATGCTCAAGAAAAAGCGTGCGTATCACCGAATTATTGCATTGCCCAGCAGCGAGATTACGCAGCCTTTGTAGAAAATTCGATGGTTTTTCGTCGACGAGCTCTTGGCCACGTAAGAGCCTTCGTAATTTCGACTCATTTGATTCATCGAATGAACCGACGATTCTGCTTTTAATTTTTAAAAACTTTCCGTGATCCGGGGGTGAGGCAATAATATCAGAGACGAACGGGAAAACTGTTTGATCAAGATTGAGGACGATGTACCTTAATTTTGTCATATCGCTCGTTATTTGCGGAATCGCGAACGTGGCTTCTGCCTGTGCGAACTACAAGACTGGATTGTCTCTCCAAAATGGCGGTATCTTGATCGCGCGTGCCACGTTAATTTCAGCTTCGACGATTGCGTTCGCTTGTGGCACGTTCACCTGAGCTCCGGCGTCTCGATTTGCTTCAATGTTCGGAACTTGCCTTTCTTGTTCACCCTCGTCGACTGTCTCGAGAGCTGATGTCCTTGGAAGAACCATTTTTACGTCTAAAAATTGCAATTAATTTGCGAAAACGTTTACTCATTAATTAATATTATTTTCGCGAACACGCGGTGAATTCACGGATCGTGTTCGCTCGGCGAATGCGTACTCAAACCGGAACAAATGTTCGTGCACGAAGAAATAAACACGCGGTCACATTAACACACCAGGAAATGTCCGAACGTGCGATATTTCCGGTACGGTTAATACGTGCACTCGCGAATCCCTCTTAATCACGTATCACGTTTTTAATGTCTATCGCGTCACGTTCTTACTGACGATATCACGTCGGGATCACCAAAATACTATGGGGAATGTATAGGCGAAATAAAAGTCTGAGCTTTCACCCCATAGATATTAAAGATTACTTTTTATTAAAAGCGATTAATCACGATTAAAGAGTACAATCGTTGAGCTCGGAAAAGAGCGTGTTCGGAGTCGAAAACGTCGAACGGGAAGTGGAGACAGAATCGCTACGCTTAGCCTGTGGGGAGAGAGCGAGGAGATAGATGAGCGACTTGATCGCGGAAATTTGCGGTGTGCTGCCTTACCGGCAGACGCCACAACGGTATTACATGAAAAAAATTAAACCAAAAATTTAATGTTGATCTTTGATTTGGACGATTTTAAAAAATTCATATTTTGGAAAAAACAAAAAAACCTTTCTGAATATTTGAGGATCTTTTGAGATCAGTACAAGGTATTATATCAGAAAAATTAAACGAAAAATTGAATGTTGAAAGTGGATTTTCACGATTTTAAAAAATTTGGAATTCTTCAAATTCATCATTTTTCAAAAAAAAATTTCGGAACATTCTTTTTCGTAGCTACATGTATACTCTTCAAGACAAACCCAGGACGATTTTTTCATATAACTATAATAGTTTTCGAGATATTTATTTTAATTTTTCTTATTGGTAGAACTTTGTTTTATTAAAAACGACCACTTCTGAAAAAATTTCATTTAAATTAAAAGGGGTCGATTTCAATTCTTTGTCGATTTGACATGGAATTACCGTATGTATACCGTTATAATTTGCAGCCCAATCATCATCGAATTTATCTGTTTCTGCCACATCCAAGAGTTCCTCTATTGTTTTATTTTAAATTTTTTCCGTAGCCCAAAGAGATCAGACGATACTTCGTTGATGGGTCCATATCCGAATCCGTTGTGTATGTGCACGAAACTTTTTCAATGTATCTATACGTACGAGAGCCTCGTTGTATATTTCTGTAGTATCAAACATAAGTTATTAAATTCTAACTTTTTCCGATTAATAAACATTTTTAGTAAAATGTTTCTGAAGAATTAAAAGTCGAAGATACGTGGACAGACATCTAGATATCTGCGTTGACCCTCCACAGTCTGCGTAAACATCTAGATGTCTATGTAGACTGTCCGTAGAACCCTTTGGAGTCTGCATAGACTAGATGTCCATGTGGACTCTCCGTAGGACCCTTTGGAGTCTGCGGAGACATCTAGATGTCTATGTAGACTCTCCGTAGGACTCTTCGGAGACTGCATAGACATCTAGATGTCTATGTAGACTCTCTTTAGGACTCTTCTGAGTCTGCTTAGACATCTAGATGTCTTTGTTGACTCTCCGTAGGACCCTTCGGAGTCTGCAGTAACATTGAAAAGTTTAGATTTTTTTTCTTACGTGCACCTCCTTTGATCTTAACGTCCCAAACTGGCCAATCTTTGAGTGGTGACAATTCCTTGCAGCTGGATACATTTTTGAGCATCGTGATGTCGTTTCTGCCAACACGTGGTGTTTCAGCTATTAACCTAAAAACGTAAAATCGTATATAATCATGCAAAATGGCCAATGTTGTATTGCATACATGCAGCCATTAATAGATTAATATTTCAATTTATTGCATACGTATTTTATTATATTATTGTATTTTGATATATGAAATTATATAAAAATACTTACGCATTATTGAGGATCCGTTAATGTCGAGACAACAACCGCTAAAATATACGTTTTTAGCAAATCCAAGATAAAACACGTTTTTTTGATGCTTCGATTATGTTTTTTTCTCAAAATATAATTGATGCGAAAATGATTAGATACGGCGAAAATTCACACAATAAAGTTTTAAAAAACGTATTTGAGAGCAATGTACCGGTTGAGACTTCGATGAGGTTATGCTTGGCAAACGCCAAAACCTGTATTCCAATAGGGAGTCCCGATTTGGGGAATCCGTAGCAAATCCCGATACAGATACCCATCGTGACGCCCGATTTGGGGAATCTGTAGCGAATCCTGATAGGGATACTCATAGGGACGCCCGTTTTGGGGAGTCCATGTCAAATCCCGACAGGGATTTGATGGAACGTAGGGTGTCCCTATCGAAATTTCTGCATGGGTATTGATAAAAATAAATTAAACCATTTTTTTTCATATTTTGGGCAAAAGTTGAAACCGTTCACTAGAATGACTAATTTTATCTCATACGAAAATTTAGCTTCGCTTGAAGTTCATTCTCTTCGCGATCGCTGAAGCTTTAAAACCTCGCTTCGTACATTCAATCCCGATCATTTTTTTCCCGCATATTTTTAAAGTTTGACTATCGATACTTGAAAGTTTTTGAGTGCTTCCGCTTTTTTTTTGGTGGTTTCGAAAGTTCTCGCATTTCATCGAAAAATGTTGTAATCGGTATTAATAAAACGGAACGAAATTTTTGAATGGGGCAATCGAGAGTAGACTTACTATATGCCACGTGCGACTAGAAATATGGTAACCACATATAAGGTACCTGCGGGTAACAAGGCCTAGCTAAGGGAAATTTGTAAGAAAATGAAAAATATACAATTAAAGCAATGAGTTTTGATGATAATCATTATTCAAGTACATTTTCTATAAAATATAAACGAAAAATAGTAGTTTTTACCATAAACAAAAACGAAATTAAACATTCAAAAAAATCTCATTAGTAGGCCTTATTTTACTATAGGAGGGTAATAAGGACTGCGGCTTCAACATGCTTAAATAATTAAGCTATACTTAATACATTTAGCATTTATGATCAACAATCACATTAATGCCTCTCTGTACCTTTATAAGAACTTAAAATTCTTCTTCCCACTGCTCTGGTAGCTGATACCAGGTCGTTTTCTAACCACAACGCTGGTTTAGGAGGCATCGAGATCGAGTCACTGAAAATCATCATTTAATAATAAATAAAATTTAGTGGAAGATATACTCCCCTATGATGTAAAAAACAACATAATAATAAAAAAATTCAACACGTTTTTCTTATGGTTAAATTTAGTAGGCCTTATGAACCGCCGACGACATATTTCAGAAAAACAACAAATAACAAATATTTGGACCATGATACGATATTTATATCGTTAAGATAATCGAACTAGATATTCATGAAGATAAAGACTATGATTTGAGATCGTTAAGTGCAATATTATTAAAAATATTTACTATTTACGTAGACTGTTTTTTTAGTATTCGTGCTGCGCGGCCGCGTCATATGATAGATGATGCAACACTGGAGACGAACGAAATTGTGGCGACATTTTTATGCATTATCTTTCAGTGAGTGTGGTCTTGCCCGGAAGCGGTTATTGCAAATATGATTTTTGTTGACAAGGCGTTATTACCCGCGGGTACCTTATAGCTGTTATAATTGCAACTGAAATCTTGATAATGAACAACCTGAGCGATCCTTGAAAATAGTACCTCCTATCTTTAAGACCGCTTTAGGGCGATTACCTGCAGAGTTTGAGAATCGCTTTATCACTAGAACTCGATATAACCCTAGTGGATTGGGTGACGATATTTTCACCCTGAAAAACCACTGAATTACGGTGATTTTTTACGGTGACAAAGTGCCCACAAAATCACCGAGATCTTGGCGATTTTAAGGTGATTCCAACGTGATTCCACGGTGATTGTCACGGTGATTTTGTGACGGTGACAATCACCGTGAGAATCACCGTGGAATCACCTTAAAATCACCAAGATCTCGGTGATTTTGTGGGCACTTTGTCACCGTAAAAAATCACCGTGATTCAGTGGTGACTTCATCCACTAGGGAAGTGCTCGCACGATGTATATAAGTAGAATGGGGAATCCATAAAACTCGCTCAAGCGGAACGGATGGTAAACACTCTTATATCGAGAACTCTTATATCGGGTCAGTATCGTAACTCTCGAGTAAAGATTTATTTCTTCACTGCAATGTTTTATCAAATATTATCGCTTTCACTTAACAATTTCGGTAACAAAATTGCCTCGTTTGCTTCATCCTCGTTTGCATAATGTTAAGGTCATTCTGGTGGATCACATTCCATATCTTCACAATGCAAGCATTGCGATGCAGAAAGACTCGAAAGACTTCGTGTGTGTATATACATGCGTATGTCAATTCAGCAGTAACTATTCAATCTCCCTTCCGCGGATTACGCTTTCAGCCGGTATGTAATGTTTATACCGGCAGCTTGGTTCGCGCGCCGAGTTGATACGCATACGCAAGTTTTATACCCGCTGGATTATTGGTACGGGTGCGTAATGAACACGCGTTAAAAATAGGAGCTACACAGAGAGAACCACCTCTAGACTCTGTACGTCGTTCTGCACCCGCTCTCTCGAAGTAGAACGTGCTCGTTACGCATGAACGTACATACAGAAAATTATCGTCGAAAAATACAGCAGGACGCTTTCGCGCAGCTGGTTTCATTTCCCACGTCATATTTATTACACATATGTATAATAGTTTGAGAATATGTGCTCGTGTACAACAATATACACGCGTGATTAACTCGGCACCATGGCGCAGAAATATCCGAACGATTATTTTCTACCCATGAATTTATCGTATCAAATTATTCCATATCCGCGTTTGAATATCTAGAATTCATACATGTCATATAATTTGAACAAAAAAACATACGAAAGAATAATATCATTTGAATATTTGTAAATGCTGAATAAATTTGTTTGAAAAATATTCCTGATAATCGAATGAATGTTGTTTTCGTATTTGAGTTAAAAAAATACTATGATCATGAATTAATGATGATGATTAATGTGTTGGTTTAGATATGCGGCCTTGTAGAGACAATAGTGGCGGAAGAATCGGCTGCGATTGGGCCAGTGGGTCCAAATGAATATGAACTATTTTTTATATTACGTTTCGATCCTTGTTCAGATCCTCTTCAGTTTTATTATTTTTAAAATTTGTTTACATTTAATTTAGTTTTATTTTGTATATATAATAGGTTTCGTAGTATTTTACAATGTAAGGTTAATGTAATGACTAACCTGAATTTGTTTGGGGATTTTTCCGATTATTCGATGAATGTTGGAAAAATTCATTATGACTTTATTGACGAGAATCAATGATTTTCATGTTTTTTTTATGACGAGTATTTTTTTGCGATCCTTGATGTCTGCGAGAGTGTGAGGTTTAATGTTTTAATGCTTAGTTAAGGAGACTGAGTCAGTTAAAATCACAAATAAATCGATTTTTTTGAAATTCAATTGTCATGTTCTCTAATCATTTTTGCATCTTGTTCTAAAGCGATGTGTCGAAATTTTCAAAAATGGCTAAGTTACGAGCCAAAATGTAATAAACCCAGAATCTGTGGAAAAAATTGCAGGACTTTAAAAATTTTGTTTTTTAATTTATCCCTTTTTATTGAAGTATTTTATTGAAAAAAAAAGATTTTTCTCATTCATTTTAAAAAATATGCGAAATATCAAAAATTTTCAAGATATGTTTTATTTAAATTTTTTTTTACTCATGTAAGGTGTATTGGGAATTAATTTTTTCATTTCATTTTATAAACTGAAAAAAGAAAATTATTTTAAAAAATATAAAGCAGCCGCATCCCACTTTCTAATCATGTTAGATATTACTTATTGTTGACCAAGAATCTGTGGAAAAAATTGCAGAATTTGAAAAATTGTGTTTTTTCAGTTATCCCTTTTTTACACAAAAATGATCGTCACGCCACCTGAAGGAGTGACCAGAAAGATCTTTTAAAAAATTAGGTTGTTTTTGAAGTAAAATCAATGTGAAAAAAAAGTTATGCAAGGATTTGATGACCCGAGCGAAATGACCCCACAATTTCACTTGGAATGCCACATGTGTATAAATAAATATGCATATCAATAAATATGATAAATATGTATGCATCGTAATTTTGCTTCATTCGTTTTGAGCGCTGTGAGCGCCACATACTGTAACCATTTTATATGTCGATGTACATCTATACATACGAGCTGAAAGCGCGTAAGCGTCAGACGAATGCAACCATACAAATTTTCTTTAATTAAAACATTTCATCGTGTAATGCGGGCTTCAGATATAAGAAATTGAAAAAAATTTGTTGGCTGCATTTTTCTGACGCTTACGCGTTTTCAGCACGTATGTACAGATATACATCGACGTATAAAATGCCACAGGTCATAGCACTTACAAGCGCGTAAGCTTTCAAAATGAATGCTAGTATCACGCTTCAGCTAATTCAAGCATTTTGAGTCGAAAAAATGGAAAAAAATTGTTCGCGCTGCTTGTGGCTAACCTCACTGTCATGATAGTTTGTCCTGTTTGTTTGCCGTGATTTATTATATATTTGTGAGTTTGTGATATGTTTATTAGTGAATATTTTCGAAAAGTATATACGAGCAAGAATGAATGTGTTTTCTGAAAATATATTCATTTACCAATTCATCCGCTCAACGAAAATAATTCTTTTGTCTTCACGCGTGGATATAGCAAGGAAAGTGACATTTCGTTTTCTTGGGATAAATGTGAAACTGTCGTATATTTATAATTGTACGAACTTCATGATGATTGTAACAGTTTTTTATTTTTTGCATTTATTCATGTATTTGGAAAAATATTATGATTTATCAAAATTAGAAGATATGACCAAAAAATTGTTTTTTATGTGAAAAAGGTTGTGACACATTTTTCGTTCCGCAGGGAAAATTCAGCAGCTGCGGGAGAGTGAAGGAAAAAAAGTTGCCACACCGTCAACTTTGCGAGGCCTTCCCCGAAACCTGGTTCTTCGAAAAGTCTGCGCGTGATTCAGAAAAGCCTGGTGCATGGATCGAGGTCTAACTAGTCTCATTTTGTTCGCAATGAATCCCCATCGGGGATGAGTGCGACACATTTTTGTTTTAGGTTAATTGAAGTCTGAATTTTAAAGCTGACCTTTATCGGAGGAGCAAAATTAACTGAATAATTGAAAAACTGCTCCGTCCCTTTGAAATGGAGGCCTTTAAAAAAAAATGTGCCGCACTCATTCCCGATGGCAATTCCTTGCGAACAAAATGAGACTAGTTAGACCTCGATCCGTTGACCGGTCTTTTCTGAATCACGCGCAGACTGAAAAAATACAAAACGCTGTGCATCAGGGTGATGGTGGACCTTAAGGGTTTTCTTTTGAGCTGAAATAAAGCTTAAAGAGCGTAGACAAATATAACCGATCGGTTATATTTCTACGCAGAGTTGGAAAAAAGATATTGCAGTTTCGCAGCTGCAATTTCTCACTGGCTCAGTCCCCTTAAACAGATATTAATCAACGTTGAACTGTGGCCCAGTCGAGGAAACTGGGCGTTTATCCTTGGTACCCATTTTTCGAACATCTAAAAACCCTAGTATTACGCAATCTTGAATATCTTGAATGCTCAAGCGGTTAAAAAATTTCTACGATGCGCCGATTCGAATAAAACACATAAATTGTCAAACACTGCCATACAGTATTCCGTCCGTTGTTTAAAAAAATTATCATCTCCCTCCAACCGTTAGAACTGAATTTCTTACGTGTTAATCAAATGGCGAATACAAAACTCAATGCGTCACCGCTTGAAGAAATCGGCAAATTCCTTTCACGAGGTTCAATATTATGTTATAAACTATGGTGTCATGGAGTAGGAGATCGAAAAATGGAATAAAGGTATTTTTGAGGCAGTCTAATATACATCCATAGAGGGTCGATATCGAAGAGCGAAGTGAAGATATCGGAAGCTTTGAAGTTTGCCGGCTGGGCTTTAAGATCAAAGTTGGGTGGTAATCGCACGCCAGTGGGTTATTGCCGGATTTCCTCGCAGTTTGCCCAAGTTTGATTAGGTCGGGGTGCACTCAGGCAAAACCTTAACCAACTGAAAGAAGAGAGTGAGGTTACCTCGTCGTTTCTACAATTGGGCCACAGGCGCAATATATAAATGAAAATAGAAAAGACGACGACTGGAACCCACTAAATTTAAGTCGCTTTGAATTCGAAATCTTCATCTCCTGATTCGTACATCGATTAAACGGAGATTCGACAATCATAAATTTACATAGTGATTAATCAGGAGAACACTTGAGAAATCGTTGGTGATAATTCGCTGATGTTATAGTTTGGATAATTATCATGAACATTGTTTTGAAAAATTGTGCTTTTAAATGCGTTCTTTCGAAAGTGCCATTCAACAAATAAATGGCATAATGACAAGCCCTTCTAATCCAAAAAAACAATAACATAAACTCTCTATAAGTATTTACGAATTTCAGAAGCTTGGCAGCGTTTCTGAAATTCGAAACGGTTCCAACTGTTGCCAAGGTCTTGTCGACGTGAGGAGAATCTTCCCTTTTGCCTTAATGAAAATCTGTGAACGTGTATCGCCATACAGATTCTTTCCGCTGTTTTCCACCCCTCACAGAAAAATACCAACTTCCCCCGTTTGTTATATAAAGTTTGTCTGATGATGTAATGATGCCAGTCACGTACGGCAACCATATCAAGCACCACTTAAACGAAGCTTTTGTTCCCCTCAACTTCTTCTTCGTGCAGACATCACCCGATATGGACGCGATTCTTGTGAAATAAATACCAGAGAAACTTCATTAAAAATATTGCATCAAAATTTTACGATTCACCACAAATGGGAACGAAAAAAGTTGTTTGATAGTTTTTTTTTGAAAATATAGTAAAGCTGTGGATACCCGGAGAGTTCCGCGACATTTTTTTCATCACTGTCAGGATTCGGAAGAAACTTTCGTTCTTCTCGTAACGCATTCAAGTTTCAGCGTTAGAATCAACGAGGAAAAAGACTTTGGTATGTATACTTTGCACTTTAAAGGGTAATCCGAGTGTGCGCGGCCACTCTGAGGAGACATTCGCGACTTTTCTCCGTCTCTCTGTATTTTTCTCTTCATCTCATTCTCCCTCTCTCTCTCTCTCTCTCTCTATTTTTCTTCCTCTTTCTGTGTGCTTGATGAAAGACGAAGAAGTGGTTCTTGCTCGTTGTGAAAGAATTTCTTTGCCCCGGTGAAGTAAAGAGAGCCTTGCGGAAGCAGAAGAGGGCCCTCAGCGGTATCCGTCTTGTGTACCATTTCATATTTCATTCGGCCTTTGCGTCCTTGCCGTGCCACGATCCGACTTTTCTGACGACGAAACACTCGAGCACTATGTACACTAGTTAGCTGGTTTCTTTTTTCTTCCGTTCTTCTTATATCGGTAATTGCAAAGCAATGGATGAATCCCATCGACCACGTAATGTTCATATTGCATATATATATATATTCTCTTCTCATTTAGGACAGTGGAATCCTTTAAGCGAAGACCATGATACATAATTTCTGTTGAAAGAATTTTCACCACTTACCCAGGAAAAGTTTCGCAATCTCGCGGGTAATTAGTTATCTATCAGCTTGAATTCGGGGAAAAGTCGTACGTTCCTTTCGTCGCTATGCACAATTTCTGAACTACTTTCGTTAGAGAAATTTAAATTTTTCGTTCAATTTAGAAGGACGCCCTTTCCTCAGTTTTTATCCTGTTACAATCCATCGTAAATTCGTTAGATTGGTTTTTTACCAATAAATCTTAAGGTGCTATTTAAATAACCTCTGTCTCATCGAACTGACACATTTACAACTGTTACGTCAAACATGGGAGTTTTTGCGAGCTACTAATAATTTTCGACGTATGACATGCTGAATTTGATTGAGACTCTCTAGTCGTGGAAATAAATTTCAGTATTACTACTACTACTACAACTACTACTGCTACTACTGGAATCAATCTAGAACACCTCTGCCCCTGTTTTCGAGTCTAACCTTTCGGAAAATTACTCGGGAAATGGGCTTGGAATCACTGTTTAGATTTTAGTTGCGTTGATGTCTATTGAATTTTCGGGTCTTTCGCTACGATATAATTTCCTGTTAACTCTACCAGGGGGATCCAGATCGTTATTTTTATTGTATGACGGGACCGGTGGGGGAAGATCGATCGGTATTAATTTATAAATGATCAAGGGGTGTTTAATGATTTCATCAGCAATGGTTTTAGGCTTTTAGGGTTTCTCCGCTGATTCTACTTGTTTGAAAAATGTTTCGAGACCCAAAATTGACGTTTGAGACTCCACACGTGCCTTCATTCTACTTGGCCAAGGATTCGTTCGTATCGCATGGTTTATTTATTTGATACCTTTTTCCAGCCCTGTGCAATCGTTTTTTTGCGAGGTAGGAAAGAATTGTTGTGCATTGGATTGGTTACCCAAATGTGAATTCTTGGTGTAAGGCTACGGTAGCCCTGAGACGCATCAATTCTCCGCAAGAGGGAGGTAATTATGATTTCTTGCTGTAGGGCTACGGTAGCCCTGAGACGCACCCATCCGTCACAATTGAGGAAAAAAATCACTAGGACACTATCGCTCGCGGGACTGGGAGAAACTTCACGTCACGCTTATGTAAATATTCGCGGTTTTAGACGGGTCGCTGATTGCGAGAATCTCAAAATTGGTCAATTTGTAATCAAACTTTTTCCTGAATTTATTTTCCCACAATATTCACCTTTTATTCCTTTCATGATTTTTGCACTGAATCGATACCAAGAACGGAATGGATGGTAGCGAATATTAGATAGTGCGTTTGCATTAATATAATAGAAGGGAAAAACGCAAAGCTTTTATCGATATTCTCTTAAATGGATTTTCTTGATCCACTTTATTTAACAGAATTATTCAAAAAACGATCTTTAAAAGAATTATGTCGGCAACGCCGTGAGAATGATCGATGGTTAGGGTTCACTCGAATAAAATTGGGCTTTTTCCCAATAAACAATTAAACGGTTTATTTCAGTTAATTAATTTCCGTCCGAATTTATGATGTTCACTGAATTTATATTTTCTGAAAATATATCGTTTTTCACAATCACAAAAAAAGCATTTATAATTTAATAGAATTTCACTTACTCGGTGAGATGTTCTCCTGATGGAAAATGTCAAAACATTGGTAGCCGCAGCGATGAACCGAACTTGAAGCGATGAAGAAACTGGCGTGTGATCAAGGGCGTGGCAGGTTGACGATGAGGTCGAAGAAAATATCGTTGCACAGAATTTAATTTTCGAGATCCAAATTTTATTTAAAATTATTAAAGAAAAATGGTTTACAAAGAAAGATTAATCTTAAATTTCACGATTTATTTAACAATAACCGCGTTTTGTACGTTCTCGATTAATCCGTGGATTGCGGATGTTAAAGTAAAATAAATGAAAATTATTAGACCGAAAATAATAACGGGGCAAAGAAAAATAAAATAGAATAAAACGAGATCCAATGTCTCCTCCGACATTCAAAGGCAAATTCAAAATTTCAAAAATTAAATAAAAGCACATTCAATTCGATTTAGAATTCAACATTGAAATTCCAAGCTTCGAAAAATGGAGCAAAAATTCTAAGTCCAAAAGCCAATTGATTTGGAAAAATCCAGAATCAAGAATGCCTTTGTCGAAGAATTTCACAAGTTCAACCCAAGAACAGACTCGGAGGGGACGATGAGTCTTGAAGTTTCCATGTCAGAAAAAAATCGAAAAGTCTCTCGAGAGCGCTTTTTCCGCGCTTTATACCGGGTGTCCCATTGTAATCTTACAGTTGATTTATTTTGAAAAATATTGCTCTGATCAAAAATTGAGTAAGATGAAACTTTAAGGGTTCAGAGGGGAACGTTTAAAAAAAATTTTTGTTTTGGTCCAAAATTCAAAATGGCGGCATTAAGAGAGCTAACATGTTTTTTTTAAAATGGAAACATGATTTTTTTTTCACCAAAATTTTTTTCAAAATAAATCTAACATCTTTTGTAGGAACATTTTTTTGATACAGCCTATAATAGAGGGTGTCTTATTTTAATCTAACAGCTGAATTATCTTAAAAAATACTGCTCCGATAAAAAATTGAGTGAGATGAAACTTTTAGAGTTCAGAAGGGGACGTTCAAAAAAAATTTTTGTTTTGGTCCAAAATTCAAGATGGCGGCGTTAAGATGGCTGACATGTTTTTTTGAAATGGAAACATGATTTTTTTTTACCAAAAATTTTTTCAGATCAAATCTTACATCTTTCGGAGGAATATTTTTTTTATAGCCCGGATATTTTAGACTGGATCACCATTTTTGGCTATTTTAGCGTTATGCAGCATAATGACGAAGACGAGGAGGTCTTCCAAATCCTCCTCGTGAATGTTTTCTGAAATCTTCTTAAAGGTGTTCAAAGATTCCACCATTCATGTTTAAACATGCCTTTACTCTCCTCTTAAAACCATCAACTGTTCTTAAAAGAACTTCTCTCGGGATCGCACGGCTGGCAGCTCTTATCCGCTCCTGCATATTCTCTTGTGTTGTTGGAGGTTGACGGTAGACAACGTCTTTAAGATAATCTCACAAGAAAAAATCGGGAGAGGTAAGATCAGGTGACCTTGGAGGCCAATGGACAGGTCCATCTCGACCAATCCATCTTCGACCGAATGTTGCGTCCAGTTGATTCCGAACAATACGAGCCCAGTGACCTAATCCTTATGAGTGTTCCACACACACACACACACACGTACAAAATCACACACACTCCGAGAAGGAGGGTTTGAAGTCGAAAAATACTGCGGAAGTGACGAGCCGTGGAAATCTAATCCTCATGAGTGTTCCACACACTCAAACTTACGACATTGCACACTCACACACTTACAAAATCACACACTCATACAGTCAGATACACTAACAAGGAAAGTTTGGAGTGGAAAAACTACTGCGATAGTGACGAGACTCTACCTCCTCGTCCTCGTGGTTATCCCGGATAATACTAAAATAGTAAAAAATGGTGATCTCTTATGGACTGAATAAAAAAAATGTTCCAACAAAAGTTGTTAGTTTTGACTTGACACATTTTTTGGTGAAAAAAATCATGTTTTCATTGTTTGAAAAAACTTTCGGCCATCTTAACACCGCCCCTTTTAATTTTGGACCAAAAAAAAATTTCTTTTAACGGCTTTCTTTAAACCCTAAAAGTTTTATTCCACTCGATTTTTTATCGGAGCAGTTTTTTTCAAGATAATTCAGCTGTTAGATTAAAATGGGACACCCTCTATTGTAGGCTGTATCAAAAAAATGTTCCTACAAAAGATGTTAGATTTAATCTGAAAAAATTTTCGGTGAAAAAAAATCATGTTTCCATTAAAAAAAACATGTTAGCCATCTTAACGCCGATATTTTGAATTTTGGACCAAAACAAAAATTTTTTTTGAACGTCTCCTACTGAACCCTCAAAGTTTCATCCCACTCTATTTTTGATCAGAGCAATATTTTTCAACATAAATCAACTGTAAGATTAAAATGGGACACCCGGTATAACCAGCGATCCATGCCACCCTGATCGATTTTTGGTGGGGATGGTGTAACAAAGATAGAAGATTCATTTCCCCCTGTGAAATCTATTTCCCGCTTTCGTGAGCTTCCCTTAGAGATTGGGGCGTGGTAAGGGCGCTAGCGTAGATCGCTGAGTGGGCCCTATGCGTGTGTCGGTATCCCTAGACACATATACAGGCATATACAGACATGTGCCGCACGCTTCTTACATTCGTAGTTCGTACACAATGTTAATTCCTTATAACTAATAATAATTTTAACATTATCAATATTCTTACACGCTTATTCTATAACCGATACAGTCCCTTTTCCTTAATAGTTAATATTTTGTGCGTTTTGTTAAATTAGTTGCTTTTTTCTTTCGTTCTATTGTTTGTTAATGATTTTTAATTATGCTATTATTTATTTCAAAATAAAATGTATGAAGTAGCGGTCTTAAATTATTTATAAGTCTTTTTATGCGATATTTTCGCGTGTTAAAATTACAATTTATATTATTGTAAATAATTTGTTAGACGATTTAATCATTTTTAAAGTGACTATGTTTAAAAATTCTTGATGAAAATCGAACCTGAGTCTGAAACATCGTTTTTTTCTTGGTTTTTTCATATTGCATTTTTTGGGATGTGGTCGCATACCCACACGGAACATTAGGGCCATGGGACGTCTAATATCCATACATGGTGGATGAATGCTCCATCCCAGGGGCGTCTATGAGTATCCCTATCACTGCTAAAAGAAGTGCGAAACGGCACCTGTTCTATTCACTGGGAACATCCCTTATACGTACCTTGAGACGGTTTTTAGACGGACTAGACCCCAAAAAATGACGTCTGATTTACGTATTTAAGACGAATAAACCAGTGACCCGAAAGATGTCCAATGATCATCCATTATACGCCCCTTTATTTAAATAATTTAATCGTTATTAACTACACATTATTAATTAATTATAAACTTTGTTACTCATTATATAATATTCGGGGCCTACGAGATATCCATATTTTACAGAAAAAAAAAAAAAAAAAATAGTTTTCGATTTTTCACACTGCGGTCACCCATCCAAGTATTGGATTCAAGGGGTGCTGCTTAACTTTTCTAATCTCCTACCTACCTACCTACCTACCCACACTAACTTGACTTATGAGAAACTTATGCATGTAAAAACCTTATACGATGTAGTTTGCTGATATACTTATATATCTTTGTTTCACAGGCCTTGAATAATGTATAATCGTAATGAAATTTATAATTAATGGATAATGTGTAATCAATAGCGTTTAAATTAAGGGACGTATAATAGATGATCATTAGATATCTTTTGCAATATTGGCATTCGTCTTAAATACGTACATTAAATGTCACTTTATGTGGTCTATAGGTACCTCTAAAAAATATCTAAGGGTACGTATACGAAACGTTTTCAGCACATAGAATCGCTGTCGTTTCGAATCTCCGATAATGGTTTAAGGAATGTCCCATGGACTTCCCGGGAATGAAACTTTCATCCAACTTAAATGATTATTGGACGTCCCCTGGCTGTTAAGTTACGCGCGGAATATATTTATAGCTCCAAAAATATGTGTCGTGGACGTCGAATAAACTTCCGCGTTATCCTTCGATAGACGTAATTTGTACGTACATACGACGGTCAATCGGCGTACCCATATCACAGCTGCCCGAAATACTTAAATGTACATCTAAATGACGAATGCTTTTGATTGGACAACACGCGATGGATCACACAGGACGTATATTGTATGTTCACACACGTACTATTTCTTAAGCTACAAATATACACAACACGGCCATCTATGGCATGTCCATAGGTAGACATTCAATAGCTTTTAATTCAGTATAGTAATTGGACATCTATTGGACGTTCCAGGTTCACGTCTATATGAAATCCTACATGGAACATCCGATAGACGTTCAATTGACGTCCTCCGAATGTGATTTTCGTTTACGAACCTGGAACGTCCAATGGATGTTCAATTACTATCCTGAATTAAAAGCTATTTAATGTCTACCTATGGACATACCATGGATGGCCGTGTTGTGTATATTTGTAGCTCAAGAAATAGTACGTGTCGTGGACATACAATTTACGTCCTGTGTGATCCATTGCGTTTTGTCCAATCAAAAGTATACCATGGATGTTCAATGGATGTCCGCATTACGTCCATCGTGGATGTAGACGTGTTAAGGATCTATGGATGATAGATGGACGTCCAATGGACACTCGGTTCCGTGTGGGTAGGCCTTTTCATATGAGTCGGCTAGGAAAGAGGGGAAGGTGGATGACTACAGCGCATGACTGAAGAAATCTCGAGTTTCCTTCGTGCCCTCTTTTCCACCGAGAAAGATAGGGGAAATATCAGGGTGAGTTAAGAGGACGGTGGCTGGAGTGAGGGGTTGGAGTGGGAAGACATTCGAGCGATCTTCGGGTAACGACTAGAGCCAAGTCTCTCGTTTCGCCGCGCAAGCCTCGTGGAACGTCAAAAGAGGGGTGGGGGCCTCATGTAACTGACGTGAGTCTTGCCTCTGTGCATTTACCTTCCTTCTTCCCTTCAGATTTTAACACAGGAAAATATTAAGGTACCTGCGGGTACAAGGGCCCAGCCGAGGGAGATTTGTAATAAAATAAAAAATATACAATTTAATCAATAACTTTTAATGATAATCATTATTCAAGTACATTTTCTATAAAATATAAACGAAAAATAGTAATTTTTACCATAAACAAAAACAAAATTAGACATTCGGAAAAACCTTTTCAGTAGGCCTTATTTTACTATAGGAGGGTATAATGAGGCCTACGGCTTCAATATGCTTAAATAATTAAGCTATACTTAATACATTTGGTATTTGTAATCAATAATCATATTAATACCTCTCTGTAGCTTTAATAAGAACTTAAAATTCTTCTTCCCACTGCTCTGACAGCTGAAACCAAATCGTTTTCTAACCACAACGGTAGTTTGGGAGGCATCGAGATCGAGTCACTGAAATCAATCATCAATTAATAATAAATAATATTAAGTGGAGGATATACTCTCCTATAATGTAAAAAACAACATAATAAAAAAAAAATTCAACACGTTTTTCTTATGGTTAAATTTAGTAGGCCTAATTAACCGCCTACCACATATTTCAGAAAAACAATAAATAACAAATATTAGAATCATGACACGTTATTTATATCGTAAAGATAATCGAAGTAGATATCTATGAAGATAAAGACTACGATTTGAGATCGTTAAGTGCAATATCGTTAAAAATATTCACGATTTAGGTAGACTGTTTTTTTAGTATTCGTCTGCGCGGCCGCGTCATATGATAGATGATGCAACACTGGAGACGGAGAACGGGGTATCGCGCTTCTGCGAACTTGTGGCGACATTTTTATGCATTATCTTTCAGTCAGTGTGGCCTTGCGCGGGAGCGGTCATTGTAAATATGATTCTTATCGACTAGGCCTTATTACCCGACAGGCCTTATCACCCGCGGGTACCTTATTTCGAGTTTTTGAATTATTTCCATTAAACAATATAAGTTCTAATTCGTTTCTCTTTCGGCTTGATTAATGGATTTAATAAATTATTTATCGGATGAGTTCGTAATTCTGAGTACAGTGCAAGATTTCTTTTTGCAATTAGAGGTTTTTATTGATTAATTCCTCGAGATATTATTTATTTTTGTTCAACGATTTCTTGATTTGAGGGAAATAATTATTGCATGAGGTGTTTTGTATTTGAATGCCTATTGTATTCAAATTCGTCCAACTTATTATTTAATTTGGATCTCGTTCTTAATTTTACTTTTATTAAAAGAGATATAAATATATTTTTAACTATTTCATTTGTTTATATAATTATCATTTGATTTAATTTTATTTATTGCTGTATTTCATTATTTATTCAATTATTGTTCTATTCCATTGTTTATTTGATTATTGTTTAATTTCATTTGTCCATTTTGTTACTCAGTCTTATTGCGAATTCATCCTGAAGGTTGGTTATCTAATTAGATTAATTATTTATTTTCAAATTCCGTATTGGCAACAGATTGGGAAATTCATCGTTATTTAGAGCTATTCCGTTCGTTTTTGTTATGAGTCTATTGTAGGTATATGCAAATATGCGTTAACATATGGGCGATTTTTTTTGACTTTTTTTTATTTTTTCACTCTTCACCGAAAACTTTAGTTGCACATGTCTGAAATAACATTCCCTAAAAGTTACAGCCCTTAATATTAATATTAAGTACTCGACCTTCGCGTAAGAAGATTTTCCCATCTAGAACACACGTAAATCAAAATATTTTTTCTTGAAAAAAAATTACCATTCACCGGCATTTTATGCTATCGCATTGATTTTAGTTGCGATTTACGTAGAATTAAACGATCTTTAAAAGTATCCAGGACAACGTAAGTGTAACTTACACTGGTACGGGTCCATAAAGTTGATCTCTACCCAAAATTCTCGATTTTTCGCTGTTATCTTCGAAATGATTTACTGAGCCGAAAAATCATGAACGACAATTTTGTTGAAAATTTAATTTCCTACAAAAAAGATCTTCTAGACCTTATTCCTAAAATTAATATTTCTTGAGATATTAAACCTTAACTTATTCATGGTACAAAATTTGTATAGTTTATCGAACGAAAAGTTTTGGATTGTTAATATTCCATATCATGTCACCATATCACATATCATATCACCAGTGATTATATGATATGAAATATCAACAATTTGAAACTTTTGGTTCGATTATCCATAAAAAAATTTTCACATCACAAATAAGTTAAGGTTCAATATTTTTGAAAATATTAATTTTAGCAATAACGTCTATGGGACCTTTTTTGTAGGAAATTAAATTTTCAACAAAATTGTCTTTTACGATTTTCCGGTTAAGTTGATTATTCCGGAGATAACAGCGAAAAATCGAGAATTTTGGGTAAATATCAACTTTTAGGACCCCTACCATTGCACCAGTGTAAATTACACTTACGTTGTCCCGGATACTTTTAAAAATCGTTCAATTCTCCGTAAATTGCGACCAGAATCAATGCGATAGCATAAAATGCCGCGGAATGGTAATTTTTTTTAAGAATTTTTTTATTTATTTATGTGTATTTTAGATGGAAAATTTTCTCACGCGAAGGTCAAGCACTTAACATTAATATTAAGGGCTGTAACTTTTAGGGAACGTTCTTTTAGACATATGCAATAAAATTTTCGGTGAGGAGTGGAAAAATAAAAAAAAAGTCCAAAAAAGATCGCCTCAGTATATATATATATATATCTGTTTGAGAAAAGAGAAAGGAGGACCGTTCTCTTGTGTGAGCTTGTTTTCCGAGAGGGTAAAGTGAGTGTGCCTTTCGTCATTTCCACAGCGGAGCGAAATACTTTGTGCCCTATCTTTTTCTTTTTCTAATGGTAAGAACATTTCCGGAACCAAGGATCTATCTCTTGGATCGATAGGACGGTGGAGGGTACAACAGTTAGGAAGGCGACGTTAGAATGTTTGACTTTATGGCTTTTTTTCGTAGGAATCTTTGTTTCTGGTTTTTCCTTCCATGCTACCCGATTTTACCGATGGCCATTTTCTTGAGATCCTCAGTTGATAATATGAATTTCTATTTTCTATCATTAAATTGAACGGAATACCATCGAAAATGCAATAAACCTTCTTCTCGCAAATCTTTAAGTTTTTAATTATGTTTTTGTTGATGATTTCGTCAAATAATTAAATTTATGGACGTTACGACAGGACGTAACACAACGCTACCACTTATTTTTCTACCAGCAGCACATCTCTACCACGATAAAACACTACTCTAATATCACTACCAGATGACAAGGCTTCCTGATAACATCTGTGTCATACAAGAGCGTTTTAATATCCCTACCAAAAAACAAGCCCACAAGAATAAATCTCCACCAAATAATAACTCTCGCAAATAATATCTCTACCACAAAACAAGTCTTCGAGAAAATAGCTTTCCAGTAACATGTCTACCACAAAATCTTTCTACCGCGTGGCATCTCGCCCATTTTGCAAACCTACCAAATGACAGGTTTCCGAAAAAGAACAGTCGCTGTACCGTCGATAAGGAAGCTATCGGAGCATTAAAGAGCCAGAGAGTTCTCATTTGGTAGGCTTGTAAAATGGGAGAGCTGTCACGTGGTAGGGAGATTTCATGGTAGAGATGTTACTGAAGAGGTGTTTCCACGGAGACTTGTCAAAACAACTCTCTACTACAAATAGTAGTGATATAATTTGGGAGAGTTATTATTTGGTGGAGATTTATTCTGGTAGACTTGTTTTTGGTAGGGATATTAAAACGCTCTAGTACGGCAAAGATATTATATGGTAGACTTGTCATCTGGTAGTAATATTACGGTAGTGTTTTATTGTGGTAGAGATGTATTCCTGCTAGAGAAATGGGTGGTAGAATTGTAAATGTGCTATCGTGCTACCTTATAACTTTCTTTTTTAACCTCAAAGCACAACGTACACGTTAATAGAGAAAAAAGATTGGTAACGATTTTACGTTTGAGAGCCAGCAACAATGGTAACAGCAACCGCGACCCCAAAAAGCTTATATAGATTACTCGATTCCCGTGTAATTTGTACGTACTCGGGGTATTCTCGCAGGCTCGGAATTAGCTGGGTGATCTATGCCCCGCGTTTCAAATTAAATCAGGTGCATATTTCGCTTGATAAATGGGCGTGTTTAAAGCCTGCCGCGCAGCAATATTGCGCCTAGTTCAGGCTGCTTCCTTCTATTCTCCCTCTTTTCTCTCCACAATGTATTTAAATATTTGCACACATACATATACACAAAACATCCTTTTCAACAATGGTTATATAACGTCGGTGATTGTCGTTATTTTTCAATGCCCTCTCCGAATATTGTTGTTGCAGCATCAATGCACACAAAACGAGAGAACCCGATCGAGCGAACTTCTCCACTCCATACACCTCGCATTTGATGATTTAATGCCCGGTCGTGATGCACGAAATACAACGAAATGATTTATCGACGTTTCGAACCGAACTTTCGGGGAGATCGAAAAAATTGAGAATCAATTTAATATCCAATCGGCCGTAACTTGTGCAAGGTCCCACATTAATTTAACGAAGCAATACGATCATTTTTGCAACGATCGATCGGAACGGGGACGCCAAGGGAATTTTTTTTTCTTCTCGAGAAGGCTGAGCTGTAAATTGAGTCGATCGCGTCAGTGAGACAGCGAGAATATGAAGAAACCAGAGATGTTCACAGAGATACGAACGAGTGAAGAGTTTTTTATCGATTGGAAACGGAGCTAGGTCGTTCGAATGAACCTGATGCAACCAACTGCCATAAAACATTGTTGGGAGCTACGATAGAGACGACTAAAACGGGAATATAACGTATTATATATGAAACAGGTAATAACAGGTGATACAACGCACGTATCGCTACTCCAATATGTTTTCGCGAGATACGCTCAGACAGCCTGATTATGTCGGGTTGGTGTTTCAAACGGAATTTCACGATGCATCGTAGATTTGCCATTGTTTTCTCATATATTTTTTCATAATCGTATGAGCACTCTATATTTATTTTGAAGGTAACCGTGCCTACAAGTTATACTGACCAAAAAAGCCATGATACTGATTTTCCATTTGAGGCTCGCTTTACCTGTCCAAGTGTCAGGCTCATTTCCAAATTCAAATAAAGTATCAAACAGATATTCCGCTGATGAATTATCGACAAATAAAAATATCAAGGCATAACACATAAAAAGATGTTTGATTATAACGAAGTCAATAAATATGAAGTTAAAAAACAATTCAGTGGTTTTTTAATATTTTTTATGTAAACAATCTAAAAAAAAATGAAATCGATTTCTATGATGAAAATAATTCTTTCCTATTCGATGACTGGTTCACCGAAGAAACTCCGTTTGAACGGAATGAATTATCCTCAAGAAAATACGTCCTTATTGAATATGAAGAGTGAAATTGTTATTTTCCGTAATCGTCATGGAACCCTCGAGGCAAATTGCAGAAAAAATATTTTTCTTTAAAATATCAGAGACGATGGATTTTCCTTGACCGGAAAAGCGGATATGTAGCCTCTTAACGTCCGTCAGTACACTGACATTGTTAAAAGTATTTCCTGGGGACAAACCGTGAGAGTAGAGACAGCGGAAAAAAAATCGAACGCGATGAGAAGAAAAATAAGTCCTTCCGAGAGTGAAAAGCAAAGTCGAGGGAACGAATGAAACGAGATAAGAGATTCGTGCACCATCACAAAACCTTCATTCGATAAATCATCCTGAAGCTACGTCACAAGCAATTTCATTTCCCAAGAAGATAGATATTATTATAAAGTGAACTCTTCTATTCCTCATGAAAAGCAGAGTCAAATAAGGGAGACGTGAGAATGCTCGCGACGTTGAGACCAATCTCTTCTTCCTCTCTCTCTCTCTCTCTCCCGTTTTTTCTTTCTTGTACCAACTCCGCGTCTTATTCCCAGCGCCTCGTTCGCGAATTTTGCGGTCGGCAGATAAGAGCAGCCTCGCTACCGTAGTTTTATTTTTATTCACTTGTGCCCCAGGGCATTTGAGGAAACTCGAAGATTTCTGATAGAGCGTCGCTCACTTCATGTCACCTTTTACGGATGTAATTTTTGGCTACATCTCCATCAGTGAAAATTAATTCCTAACACTGCATACGAAAGTAATATGTAGCAGTACGGATTGGTGACACCTCTAATAATCTTGAAAAAAATGACCTTAGAAAATTGAAATTCCGAATTTGGTCCCGGAAAATTTGACCTCTGATTATTATTGAATGATATAAGTAGTACGTGTACCACTCTGAGGCCCCCCACTCCTATCCTCACTCCTACCCCCACCATGCGGCCTCCACCGCCACAATGATTTTCCCCCACCACCGAGGAAACTTATTGCGGCGCAGAGAACGATAGTGCAGGGGGAAAAGGGGGTAGGCGAGGGCCCCAGAGTAGTAGATTTTGTATTTTTAGACGGGCGTGTGTCTAGACGCACTTGTTCTGGAGAAACGCCCTAACTCATTCTAAACTTACATACACGCACTCAGAGACGTAATTATTTTTTAATTTACTTACCACGCAATCATTTTCGCGCAATGTTTTTCATTTTACATTTTTCACGCTTTATTTTTGTCGCGATATTTTTTCACACTTTTTAGTTCTGAATCATTTCCAATTGATTGATTTTATGATTATTTTCTTTTTTACATTAGTTTTGCGCCGCGTTTTTCTTTTTACATTTTTCACGTATTGATTTTGTCGCGATATTTTTTCACCCTCTTACAGTTCTAAATTATTTTCGATTTTTATAATCATTTTCGTTTTACACTTTTTCACGCAACGTTTTTCTTTTTACACTTTTTCTCACTTTTCTACCATGCGCGATTTATGTTTTGTGCATTGTTATTGTCGCGATATTTTCTTCACACTTTTTTAGTTTCACGCTCACACCGATAAATATTTCCCCGCGGCAATCGATTGCGATCCACGGAAAATTTTTGAATTTCAAAAAAAATCACAGCATCACGAACACGAGAAAAGAAACGATACATGCATCTTCAAAATGCGCGAGTTAAAATAACGAAGAGCTGTACGCAGACTTCGCTGGCAAAAAGCTAATGAAGTTATAATGAAATAAAAAGAGATGATGCATCTCACCGAATACAACGTTCTTACCGCGTCTCCTGCCCCTCTAGTAGAGCGTGTGTTTCAATACATGCCTGCGATGACCGTGAACCTGGAGACATGCGCGGCGCAATGAATACACGAGTGAAATAGATACACTGTAAAAAAAGATATGAAATTTCAAACATTTTTACGATACAACTGACACGGAAATTCACAAACACGAAATATGAAATGCAAATTCATACATATGTATAGTAAATTTAAAGCAAATATATTAATTGCAATATACTATTTGAAATTTCAATATATTATTTGGAATTTCAATATGCTGTTTGAAACTAAATATACATGTATAGTAAATTTCAGAAGAGATATTAATTTCAATTGTTGTATCTGCAATTGCCCCAAATGTAAGCCCCTTGGGCAATAGCGTTTCAACACGTTCGTTTTGAGAACGCTTAGTTGGTAAGCACTATTTTCTGAAGCACCTGTGAAATCGCTGACCGTTTTGCGAAATCAGTATTTCGACACAAAATCAGAACAAGGTGCATTAATCGTAGCTCTGATTTTGACGAACAAAATCAGGCAGTCTTCGTCAAGAGCTTGGAGCGGTTGGTCTAAAGGACAAGAACATAAATTTGTAACCATATTTGAAGGACTGAATAATCGCCACATTTTATCAATAAACTATCCGTGTATTTTTGTAATAATCGAGCTGAGTTTTTACTCATTTGGCAACAACTCCCACGATTCCCACTTTCTCGAAATCCTATCTGACTTTCGAGTTAAGAAACGGGAATACAACATTGGTGGCAGCAGTGGGATGCCATAAGTTCAATAAACGAAATATATCACGGTAACGGAGCAAGTGCCATATTCAGACGTCAACGAACGGGGAGTGACCAAGTCACGCCAGGGAAACGCTGACATAAGCCGTTTGACCGAGTCGAACGCATCGGAGACAGAAAAGCCGAGCTGACATCCGATCCCGAGGGTCGACGACGAAAACAAGAGAACCAACCTCAACGGAGACTCCCCAGAAAGAAACTGGGACACACAAAAACCTCTTTGGCCGCTGTGAAGGACGAAAAGGACAACGAGAACGACAACGACAGAAAGGTCAACGCCCGTCAAGACAACGAACGAGATGCGACTAATCATCATTCTGTAAGTGACGGAACATTTATTTTCATGTTAAAAACCCTTCCAAGGTCAGAATATTTCTTATGTCCGAAGATGAGCGCGTCTCACGATTAAAGTTACCAGGAAAAAGAGTTCTTTTACGATCACTAGATTCATTTTTTGATAAATTTCTTAACTACGAAAGAGTAGACAAGTCCGAATTTGAAAACCAGAAAAAGCGCCGTCGAGTTAGCAGCTCAGAAGTGTCAAATAGCCCGCCCGTTAACGAACGGGGTAAACTCAAGAAACGTAGAAAAATATTGGTTAAAGATAACACATATTCGGAAGACAATTCGCAAAATTCCGACGAAGCTTTCGCTGACGCAGTAGACACCGAGCGCGTTCGGGATATAAATTCAGCGGATTTCACGTTATTAAACGCGACGCTTTTGAATACACGTATAAGTATAGATACCGAGCGCGTTTGCGAAATTTGTTGGTATTCTTAGTTGGTACCCTTAAATAGGCGAACTAGTTGGTACCCTTGTTCGACGGGTCCAATCCAGAAAATGTCGAAGATTTTACGCGGACTATGATGTACGCAGCCCGTAGTGTAGCACCCGAAGACAAACCTCGGTTGCTAGATGGCGTCCTTAACGCAAAAATTATCGGAAAAGCTAGAGCAAATATGAGATATAAAAATATCGAAAAATTTGAGGCATTGAAAGAATTATTAGAAAATTTGTATCGGTCAAAAAGCACAGTTGCCGCGTTGCACTTAGAATTCAATACGTGCAAACAAAATTCCGGAGAAACTGTTTCACAATACGCGCAAAGAGTAGAAAAATTAATGATGGAACTAATCACAGGTTACGCGCCCTTAGTGACCATGGACGCAGACAAAAGAATGTTAGAAAAATTGTTAGGAAATCAGGCTCTAAATATTGTTGAACACGGTCTTAGAAGAGACGTTCAAATGATGGTTCGCGCGCGTGGTTACGCTGACCTTGCAGCATCGATAAGAGGAGCCGTCGAGGATGAAAAAAACGTAGAAGGTACGCATGCAATTGCAAAACGTATGTCCCACGGGGGAGATAAAAGTGCCCCTATCATATGTAATAAGTGCAACAAGCCTGGCCACATAGCACGCAAGTGCCGTAGCTCAATGCCGGCACAAGCCCGGCACGGTTTACCGGCACAGTCACGGCAGAGTCTACCGGCACCTGCGCAAACTATGCACCAACTCAACGTAACGTGCAATTATTGCAAAAAGGTAGGTCACAAGTGGAAAGAATGCCAAAAAAGGTTAAAGGAACAAGGCCAAGCGACCGGACAACAAGATGCGCAGCGTCAAGGGATGCAGACTCGAAATACCGGGCAAGGGCATAGCCAAGGACAAGGCAGGGAAGACCAGAATAGTAACGGCAGCATAGAGGGCAAGAAAACCATCGGGACCCTTACACTGTCGACCCTTTATGCCCTACCAGCAACTTTGAGCACAGGGAAGAAGCGCGTCCTCGCCGAGATAGAAGAAAATACGTCTTTAATCCAGAAAACTAAAGGGCAAAGGACCCACAGTACCAAAGCTGACAATATTGAAGAAAACTAAAGGGCAAAGGACCCAAAGTACCAAAGCTGACAATATTGAAGAAAAAAGAACTCATCAAGTGACCGCACCAACGTCGGAAGATGTGTGCAGCGATTTCCATATTCCTTCGCCACAAGCTCGTGAAGGAATATTGACCCTTAAGGCTGATACAGGGGCGCAGTGTTGCGTAATCAGCAAGGGCCAACTCTCACCCGATACAGAAGTCATCGACGAGACCGTCGATTTAACGGGCGTGAGTGGAATCAAATTTAACGCCCTTTGCAAGGTTTTGCTCGAATTACAGACGCCAGCGGTGAACATAAAGTTCCCATTTTTCGTCCTAGTGGATGACGTACCACTGGGGGGTCGATGGACTCCTGGGAATAAATTTCATGAAAAAACACAAGGTTGACATCCTGAACGGCACAAATATAAAAATGTATGGGCACAGTATGCCCTTGATAAACGGTTCAAAACACGTTTCATTGCCATCTCTCGCTGAATACGTGTTGTACGCAAAAACTCGAAATTTCCAACGGGGTATTGTCCAAGGAAAAACCCTCGAGAAAGGAGTACAACTCGGGGAAGGGCTCGCCGTGCCAAACGGGTATTCTTGTCTCGTAATTTTGCGTAATACGAACGATCATGCCTGCAGAGTGGAACGTCTCATGGTGGATATAGAAGCATTTGATGACAAAGCAGCTGAGGGGAGAACTGACAATACTCGAGCGGCCGCTGTTCTCGCGGTTTGCACTTCTAGCTCGCAAGAGAGACTCGAGCGACTTTGGAAAGAAATCACATCGACAGCAAATTTAAATCCGGAAGAAGAAGGATACCTTCGAGAACTTTGCAAAGAATTTGCCGATATTTTTCATCTAGAAGGAGAAAGCCTTGGGGCAACGAATAAAGTAGAGCACGAAATTAACCTCAAGGACAACACAAAACCCATCAAGGTCAGGCCCTACAGACTGCCGAAAGCGCACAAACAAGAGATCAAAGAACAAACCCAACAAATGCTCAGAGAAGAGATAATACGGCCAAGCAAGAGCCAATGGAATGCACCCTTATTAGTCGTCCTGAAAAAACCGGCCGCGGAAGGAAATACCCGAAAAAGGGTTGTAGTCGATTTTAGAAAACTCAACGAGGCGACAGAGTACCCCCTGCTCGTACCCCCTGCCAAACATCGCCGACATTTTGGACCAGCTGGGACGAGCCAAATATTTTTCAATCCTGGACCTCACATCAGGTTTCCACCAAATCCCTTTGGCGGAAGAAGACAAGCAAAAGACAGCATTTTCGACACCAGGAGGACATTTTGAATACAATCGAATGCCATTCGGTTGAAAAAACGCTCCGCCCACTTTCCAAAGGCTAATGGACACCGTACTCGCGGGTATTCTAGGCCTTAAATGTTACGTATATCTCGACGATATCGTAATCTACGGGTCATCGCTCGAAGAACATAATGAACGACTTCGAGAAGTCTTCCACCGTCTGCGTGAGGCAAAACTTAAAATGCAGCCGAGTAAGTGTAATTTTATGCGCAAGGAAACACAATATTTAGGTCACGTCATTACAAAGGCCGGGGTGAAACCCGACCCAGCAAAAATATCAGCCGTTAAAGAATTTCCTACTCCCAAAAATGTTGAGCAAGTCCAGTCATTTTTAGGACTTGCCGGTTATTATCGAAAATTTGTCAAGGACTACTCAAAGATAGCCAAGTCTTTGACCGAGCTAACCAGAAAGGATACAAAGTTCCATTGGGAAAAACGCAGCAAATGGCCTTTGAAAAAATGAAAGAAACGTTAACGACAGCACCAATTCTTCAATATCCCGATTATTCACGAACTTTCGTCGTGACAACAGATGCATCGGATAAGGCAATAGGAGCCATCCTCTCACAGGGAAACGTAGGAGAAGATTTGCCCATTTGTTTCGCTAGCCGCACGCTAAATAAGGCGGAAACAAATTATTCAACGACAGAAAAAGAAATGCTGGCAATAGTTTGGGCTGTAGCACAATTTCGCCCTTATGTTTATGGGACGAAATTTGTCATCGTAACAGATCATCAACCGCTCACTTGTAAAGCTCTTCAGCGTAAAGGACCCAGGGTCGCGGCTGCTGCGATAACGAATAAAATTAGAAGAATATGATTATACGGTCGAATACAAGACCGGAAAAATCAGGACGAATGCAGATGCTCTAAGCCGTATGTACCGTCTACAAGCTAACGGGGAGCGAAAAAGGGGGAGGCCGCGAAAACAACCGCTGGACATCCCCGCCACCGCACCCATTGACATTAAAAAACAAGGCCCAAGACGCCACGCCAGCGACAGAGGTAGCGAAGCGGGGGAGGGGAAGACCGCGCAAGCAACCGGTTGATACCACTCCCAGCGCATCCGGCCCCAGCAAAGATAACGAAAGCTCAAATTCGCAAAATCAAATCCAGCCAAAAAATAGCAACGAAAAAGAACAAGAAGAGAATGAAAGCGACGAAGAAGAATACTTATTGCATGAAACAGATAACGAATTCGACGAGAAAGATGAAGAAACAATTTTTAGTGAATACCACGACGCCTCTTTAGGCGAGCATCAAGGTGCAGCGAGAATGTTCAAGCGAATGAATAGAAGGTACAACTGGCCGGGATTAAAACAGGAAATTGAGAACTACGTGGCAGGCTGTGACAAATGCCAGAAAAACAAAGTGGGAATGAAGAAACGAGCACCGATGGAAATAATGGACACACCAAGTCAAGCGTTCGAAAAATGCGCCTTCGATATTGTAGGACCATTACCCGACACCGCACAAGGAAATAAATACATTCTAACATTTCAAGATTTGCTGACAAAATACAGTGCAGCTATAGCACTCGCAAATCAAGAAGCGGGAGAGGTCGCGAAAGGTCTCGCCACACAAATTATTTGCAAATTTGGAGCACCAAAAACTTTACTTTCGATCAGGGAACCAACTTTCTAAGTAAAGTATTTAAGGAGTTATGCAAACTCTTTAAAATTAATAAAATACAACCAACGGCATATCATCCGGAGTCGAACGGTGCACTAGAACGGTCTCACAGAACGCTCGCTGAGTTTTTAAAAGCATACGTGAATGACGAGCAAGATGACTGAGATGAGTGGCTCCCATACACAATGTTCGCATACAATACCACTCCTCACACAGCCACGGGGTACACACCACACGAATTAATTTTCGGAAAAGACGCAGAGCTACCCACATCGTTAAAGCAGCCGCCTCGCCCTACGTACTCGTACGACGACTATGCAGCCGAGTTAAGAGAACGACTGCGAGCAGCCTGGTTAACAGCAAAAAATAATCTAAAAATGGAAAAAGAAAAATCGAAACAGCAATATGACAAAAAGGCTAGCGAGGAAGAATACCGACCGGGCGATCAAGTCTTACTATCAGACCTAACGGTTAGGAGAGGGCGCTCAGCGAAGCTTACCCCCAAATCGGTTGGACCGTACACCGTTATAAAGAAAACTTCACCCGTGAACTACATCATTGGTCGTGGGCGAAAAGAGAAAAACGTTCATGCAAATAGGCTGAAAACGTATATAGACGTATAAGGGATAGCCCTTATATTATTTAAAAAAATCAATAAATAAATAACAAAATAAATAAATGAATACATATATATAATAATAACAATAATAATAACAACTAGTATTGACAATAACTAGCTAAACAAAACAGAAAAGGAAACAAAAGGAGAATCAAAAAAAAAGAGACACAATAATAGACACAGGTGTGCTGACCTTGGACGGGAAATGTTCCGTCACATCTAATAACTTTAGAATAGAAACATCTTCGGAGATAACTTAAACTGTATTTTTAGCCTATCTACCGCAAATGAACATTTCATTCTTAAATAACGAAATTCAACCGCTGTACAATTCCACAGGTATCACAAAACAAACGTTACCTCACGGAATAATCCACGACGTATCCCAATTGAACAAACTTGGCGAACGTATGGAAAATTTAAAAACAAGACTATCTGCTGATGAAAAACTCTCACATATTCACCATTATGCTATCAGTACATACTCACTGAGCGCCATTATTCCATTTTCTATTGTTCTATATTGATTGTACAAATATTTAAAAAGACGACAAATTCGAACAACAACTATTACAGGAAAACCAGCAGAAGTCATAATAGAGCAGCCACGCCCTACGGAACGAAAAGCAACTAAAAACTTAATGTGATTTTTAAGCGCAATACGCCAAGTACTGCTAGCACATAATATGTTAATCGTAATATATCGATGAAATTCAATTCGCTAAAAACTTTGTGAGCCTGCCGACCAAACGCCGAGAAAAAAAAACGAAATCCGGGTGAGATTTCGTTCTGCTAAGGGGGAAGGGATGTTGTATCCGCAATTACCCCAAATGTAATTCCCTTGGGCAATAGCGTTTCAACACGTTCTTTTTGAGAACGCTTAGTTGGTAAGCACTATTTTCTGGAGCACCTGTGAAATCGCTGACCGTTTTGCGAAATCAGTATTTCGACACAAAATCAGAACGAGGTGCATTAATCGTAGCTCTGATTTTGACGGACAAAATCAGGCAGTCTTCGTCAAGAGCTCGGAGCGGTTGGTCTAAAGGACAAGAACATAAATTTGTAACCATATTTGAAGGACCGAATAATCGCCACATTTAATCAATAAACTATCCGTGTATTTTTGTAATAATCGAGCTGAGTTTTTACTCATTTGGCAACAACTCCCACGATTCCCACTTTCTCGAAATCCTATCTGACTTTCGAGTTAAGAAACGGGAATACAACACAACATACTATTTGAAATTTAATATACATAGTGTAGGAAAATCAACAATTTTGTCTTAAATTCAATATTTGTATATTAAAATTAAAAGCGTGAACATTGAAAATTAATATCCCCGTATATGAAAACGGTTTTTATATACTTTTTCGCAATTTTAAGATACATTATTGGAATTTGATACACTCATGTCTTAAAATTACAATCAGTCACGGTGGAAAATGTTTTCAAATTTAATATAAAAAAGAATATTTATGAGAGCGTCACGATTTTTTTCAAATAGTTTTAAGGATTGACATAACGAATGAAGGGTCAGGGGCTCTGAAATTAAGTTATGAGGGGTTACTTAACTTATGAGGGGTCAGTAATCCTGGAATTAAATTTTGCGGCTTCACATAACCTACGAGGGGTCAGAAATTAAGTTATAAGGGATTACTCAAGGTGTGAGTATTTACTTAAGTTATGAGGGGTCAGGAATTCCAGAATTAATTATGCGGCTTTACAAAATCTACGGGGGGTCAAGGGTCATGGAATTAAGTTATGAAGGGTAACGTAAGTTATGAGGGGTCACTTGAATTATGAAGGGTCAGGTATTTTGGAATAAAGTTTCAAGAGTTCACATAACTTATGAGGGGTCAGGGGCCCCGAAATTAAGTTATGAGAGGTCGCTCAACTTACGAGAGGCCACGGTTGTTCAAACATGTTTTGAGGGCTCACATAACTTATGAGGGGTTAGGGGCTCTGAAATTGAATTATGAGGGGTCACTGTATTTATGAGAGATCAGGTATTCCGGAATAAAGTTTTGAGAGTCCACATCACTTATGAGGCGTTAGGGGCCCCGAAATTAAGTAATGAGAGGTCGCGGTTTTATTCAAACCAGTTTTAAGGGTTAATATAACTTATGAGAGGTCAGAAGCCCCGAAATTAAGTTATGAGGGGTCAGGGACCATAGAATTAAGTCTTGCGACTTTACATAATCTACGAGGGGTCAGGGATTGCGAAATACAGTTATGAGGGGTAACGTAAGATCTGAGGGATCACTTTAGTTATGAGGGTTCACGTATTCTGGAATAAAGTTCACATAACTTATGAGGGGTCAGAGGATTCGAATTCGCAAATCGAAAACCATCTTTCATAGTTCATTGCTCATTCAAAAATATATACTATTATATTATTTCGGCACTCCAGCATTCACATATCATACAAGTAGAGGGACTTCACAAGTAGTCGATAGCGTAATAGGTAGCGTGTTAGGTAGATAGGTAGGATGGTAGGCAGGGTCGAGAGTTCGATTCCCGGTCTCAGAGAGAAATTAGATCGGGCTAATCGTGAAGATTTTTCGTTTCTTTCTGTAAATCTCTTTTTGTGGTCGGTAAACTATGAATATTAAATTATTTTGCAAAGGCTATATATTTTTCATAACATGTTTAACAACAATTAATTTAGCTACGGTAACGTAATTTTCATGACATGAATATGAAAATTCAGACATGTATTGTGATTTTAAAATAAACGCGTATATTAATTTTAATACACATTTTTTGAATAATAATTTACCTGAAGTTGAAATTTCATATACGGTATCCGCAAAAAAACTCCCTACACATGTATATTAATTTTAATACAGATTTTTTTAACAGTGTACGTATAACCTAGCGTCTGCACGAAACTAGTAAGTGCTCTGGAATGCACGAAAATAAACATTGCATCGCGGCGTGTGGCAACTACTTGGGCCTAGAAGGGCGTAACGGTCGTACAAAATATGTACGACCGTAGGCAGGCTATTCAATATAAAGGCCCAAAGGTATATATTTTACACGCTCGATGCGTCTTTTTGGTGTTAAGCCTGTGGCAGAGGAGAGGCTACAGGAACACATACAGTATGCAAAAGAATTTTCCGAAAGGTTTTTGATTTTTGAAAATCCAAGGGCGCTGGTCAGTCGGACTCATCGAAGTCCTAATCTTTTCGAGAACCTCCAAAATTTCATCCGTTATTGCGTATCTCCAACCGTTCTCGAAATATCGCCATTTTTTAATATTTTTGTCAAAATGCATTTTCGAAAAGTTTTTGATTTTTGAAAATCGGAGGGCGTTGGTCGCTCGGGCTGCTCGAGGTCCTGCCCCGTTTAAAAAACTCCAAAAATTCAACCGTTTTCGCGTATTTCGAACCGTTCTCGAGATATCGCAATTTTTTCAGATTTTTGTTGAAATGAAATTTCAAAAAGTTTTTGATTTCTGAAAATTGGAGGGCGTGGGTCACTCGGGCTGCTCGAAGTCCTGACCCTTCTGGAAAACTTCCAAAATTTCAACTGTTTTCGCGTATCTCCAACTGTTCTCGAGATATCGCCATTTTTGGATATTTTTCGGAAAATGAATTTTCCAAAAGTTTTTCATTTTTGAAAATCGGAGATCGTGGATCGCTCGGGCTGCCCAGGTCCTACCCCTTTTCGAATCTTCCAAAATTTCAACCGTCTTCTTCTATCTCAGCCGTTCTCGAGATATCGCCATTTTTTTCATTTGAGTCGTGAAAAGGACGTAAGTGAGCATACCTTTTGCACGCGCGATACGCTCTTTTTATTTCAGGAAAATCGAAAACTTATATTATTACACAATCTCAATATATTATAACGGTAGCGAATATCGTTATCATTAATTTTGCGGTAGTGCGCTGACGTACCGGCAGGATTTGGAGCTCGACTCGGAAATAAAGCGCGATAGGCAAAGTTTAGAGTGAAATTCTCAATTTTCTTTATTTTCTTGCTTGAAATGATTTGTTGTAATTATTTATTAACGTTTTACAAGTTGCAATGTGGAGCGTTGGCTAATTATATTTTAAATATTGGTATTTGGGTGGGTGTGTGAATTACTGCTGTGATTGGCTGGCCACCGTCCGCTGGTGCCCTCTCTCGTTCGTGGCAGTTTCGCTACGCTTTCCGATAACACGGGCTGCTTGGTGGGGGGAGCGCGCCTTGCTGTTTTCTCGTCTTCCACCTCTCCTTTCCATCGCGTCTTTCTCTTTAGCTGGCGTTCACGCTGCGGTGCACGCCGTGCTTTCCGTTGGATCGATTGTTGGTCGATGTTCGATCAGTTAGGGAATACCCGGCACAAGATGGCGGTGGCTCGTTGCGAGGTGACGGCGTGTGCTCTCACGTCGTCGCCGTTTCGTGTATTTCTGCGATGTTTCGTGAGTGTTTTCGGTGTACTCGTCGTATGGAATCGTTTCTGTGTTTCGTGGAGTTGTTCAATGATTGTGTGCTTCCTTGATGGTGTGGTGGCTCTGCTTGTCGTCGTGTCTTGTTCTCGGTGCCGTTACGTAACATCGACGAACCTGTATGGACATATACAGTCCCCCGCCTCTCCTCGATCCTCTCAGCTGTCACACGCCTTGATTCACCGTGGGTACATTTTCTTTCCTGTTTCCTTTTTTATCTTGCTTACTTCCAGTCTACCGCCCTACCTGAGGCCGGAGGGTAGCTTCGTTGATCGCCGTTGCAGATCTTCTGATGCTTCGGTGTCGTCATCGCGTTTGGATTGGTGCCTCGTGTCGTCATCTCCGAGATTCGTTTCCCATTGGTTGTTGTGGATCGCTTGATTTCGCACGTTACATAGGGCGTTACTCTTTGCTTCGGTGCCCTTGGCAGCCAGGGCCGTCTCAATATATTTATGTATGGCGTTCCGAGTTATGTCCAGATGAAGAATATATGGGCAATTCCTTCTCGAAATGACATCCTCTTCTTCTATTTAGATAAATTTTTAAAAAGTTTTTGATTTTCGAAAATCCAAGGGCGTGGGTCATTCGGGCTACTCGAAGTCCTGCCCCTATTAATAACTTCCAAAACTTCAACCGTTTTTGCGTATCTCCAACCGTTTTCGAGATATCGCCATTTTTCATATTTCTGTTGAATGTGCAAAAATTTTGCGCTTGCAAAAACGTGTTTCGCAAAATCTTATAAAAAATTTGCTTGAAAATAGTTTTGCAGCAAAAAATGTTTCGCATAATTTTGTGCAAAAAAAAAAGTTTTTATCATGTAATCGAAAATGAGTCGGCCATTTTCTGTTTCATTTTTTCAAAATTAGTCTTAACCGAAAGTTCCCGGATTGCTGAATCGGATTGCGTGAGCTAGTGCTGTATCCACCACGGTCACCCGAATCTCTTGACGAGAATTTTGCGCAATAGTCTTTTTTGAGATCAGAGAGATCAAAGTTAAATTTGGCGCACTTGTGAAGCACAAATTGCTCTTCATTAAGAGCGAATTCTTTGTTTCAATTCTAACGGATGCTCAGATTTTACCGACTTTTTTATTTTTGCAAAATGGCGTAAACGCTCTAACTTCTGCTATTTCATTTTGCAAAAAAATAAAGATTTAAAAAAAATTTTGTTCTTCATCATAATTTTTTCGATAGATCAATCAGTAACTGCCCCGTAAAAGAAAAAAATTGGTCGCAAAATAGTTTGAAGCAATTGCTTTGCAGCATCTCTCTACGAATAGTTTGCGCAACAGTCTTTTTCCAAAAATTTTGTTGACAAATTTGTTTGCATAAATTTTGCAGAAAAATGTTGCAGATTGATTGTGTGAAATAATTTTGTCTAACAAAATTTGCAAAATAATTTTTGTGCAAAAAATTATGCGAAACATTTTTTTTGCAAAAAATACTGAAAAGTAGAAAATAAAAAAACGAAATTTTTTGAAGACGAACTTTTATTAGTTGTTAATAAAAAAATGACTGAATAGTTAAAAATAATTTTATTTCGATTGGAAATAAGTTTTTAAATAAAAGCAAGCTGTATTTCAAACGCTTCCAGATATCGAAGTTTAATTTGGCACGCTGGTCAAGCACAAATTGCTCTTCATTATGAACAAATTGCTACGCTTGTCAAGCACAATTGCTCTTCAATATGAGCGAATTTTTGTTTTCATTCTAACGGGTGCTCAGATTTGATCGAGATTTTCGTTTTTGCAAAATGGCGTAAACAGTCTAACTTCTGCTATTTTATTTTACGAAAGAATAAAGATTCAAAACAAATTTCTGTTCTTCATCATAATTTTTTCGATAGATCGATCAGTAACCGCCGCGTAGATCAGGACTAATTTAACGTAGAGGTACTTGAATTTATGGACGGTTACTCTGCGATTTACCATCGCAGCTATCGTTTCGCTCAACACAGAGATTTGATGAATGATCTGAAGCTGCCCCTAAAATGGTGATAGAATTAAACGATTTTTGTATATTCAATAATAAGCGTTAGTCAATGTGAAGCTAAACGATTATAATCGTGTGATTTTTTGTTGTTATTATAAGATAATATAGCTAACAGAATTACTCATATAATTGACATCAAGGGATTTTACATTGAGAGGAGGCTAATGTATAAAGAACTGGCCATCATCGACTGCACATCAGGTGATGTTTTTCAAACGAGCTTTCGATTGAATTTACGGTTCTGCGATTTAAGCTTCGATGATGGTGAATCAGTGGCCCACGTAACCAACTTCGTCCACGGTATCCCCTTTAAAAATTTTGACTTTGAAATTTGGATACAAGATGACGTTCCACATGTTACCAGTGCTAATTTGGAAAGTGATCATGATCAACCTATTTTAGTTGGTTATAAAGGCGGTACCATAGAAAGAGACATTTTGAGAGAATTAGGATTTGAATCGTACAGTCTCGAGTTAATAAATTGTCCAAAATACAATGATCTAATGAAAAACAATCGATTTAATTCATATAAGAATTTAAACTGCAACATTCATTTAAGCGGAAAAAATTACATTGCGCGGCCGAGGAAGTTCTGGTTTTCAATAATTGGCTCAATTTTGTAAGACAAAAAAATCAGCTGGCATAAATGGAAGCACACAATTTTTATTGACTTTTTCGTTTTCATTAATTTTCGTAATTTATAATATTGGAGATAAATGTATATGAAATATTTGTTAATGGAATTATTCTAAAATGGGATTAATAAGACAAACAATATACAATTTAAGTATCCCCATTTTTCTCACCACAGCGACATTTAAAATTGCATGACCGTTCAATTAATCATCCCGGAGATTTTTAGTGCTTCTCAGAGCGTGTTAAGGATCTTCATTTATTTTTGGGTTTGGGTGAACGGTCAAGTTTTTCATATATTTTTTTTAAATGCAACGAAATTTATTTTTGAGTTTTCCTTGCGCGGGAGCTTTGAAATTATTTTCTGTGAACGTGCACTCTGCGTGAAAAACAGCTGCCTCAAACCCAACGAAATTTATTTTTGAGTATATCGAATACATATCAAGAACTTATAAGTGTGAAAAACAATATATATGGGAGCAAACGCGTGTCTTTTTCATGACCTGAACCTGACCAATTTTGATTTGGCCGAAACTTCGCTTATTTCATCGTATGAACCCAAAAACAACTCTCAATTTTTATCAGATTTTTCGGAGCCACTATGGCGGAAAATAAGATCATCGAATATCGTCGACTTTTGAAAATATTTAATTTTCAATCAACGATATCTTTGCAGCGGTTAATTGTATCGAAAACTAAATAAGGGGTTTTTTTTTCATCTTGAGTCCATCTTTAAATAAAAAAAATTGTCCAATTTTTTAAAAGCAGATTTGAGCAGTCAAAATAATTTTCAAAAATTAAAATCACGATCCCCGAAAACCCCTCCTTCGAATTTTAAACAAAAATTCTCAAAAATACTAGGATTCATTACCAACATTAAGAAAAAAAATCAGGATGGGATTTCCAGCAGTTCGCGAGATATTGATTTTTTAGTATTTAATTTATTTGTTGTTCGTTAATTTCTGCCTATCTATTAATTAATTTAAGCTTTAAATAGTGTAAAAAAATAGTAGTAATGATGCCCTTGCTGTTTACGAACTTTGTAAAGTGATAAACGACTCCGTGAAGGATCTCGTAAAAAAATTGTCAAAAATCTTATACCGTCATACCGAGACCTCTGCAAATGGGGATAATATATCGTCGATTGGAATTGTTGACCATGAAAAGACTCATTAGAAACAATCGAAGGAATTTTTAATCAATAGACGATTCACCAAATCAATAAAAAATACTCAGACGTATGACGGCATAATTCTGCTTCACAACGGCTAAGTTGTTGCTAAAAGATGGTCAAATTTCGTCGAAAACAAGATACATGACATAATTTAAATATTAAATTAAAAAAAAAAAAAAAACGAGAATCAAATACGAGTATAAAAGAACACAAGTATAAATTTGAAAACACGCCTAAAATATTCTACCAAAGCTTTTGAACCTATTACTGATTTACATGATTCTTTCTCACTATTTTTTGTAACACTACTTGAAGCTTAAATTAATTAATAGATAGGCAGAAATTAACGAACAACAAGTAAATTAAATACTAAAAAATAAATATCTCTCGAACTGCTGGAAATCCCATCCTGATTTTTTTTCTTAATGTTGGTAATGAAACGGGGTATTTTTGAGAATTTTTGTTCAAAATTCGAAGGGGAGGGGGTTTTGGGTATCGTGATTATAATTTTTGAAAATTATTTCGACTGCTTAAATTTGCTTTAAAGAAATTGGACAATTTTTTTATTCAAAGATGGACTCAAGATGAAAAAAAAATCTCCTCATGTAGTTTTCGATACGATTAACCGCTACAAAGATATCGTCGATTGAAAATTAAATATTTTCAAAAGTCGACAATATTCGATGGTCTTGTATTCCGCCATAGTGGCTCCAAAAAATCTAATAAAATTTGAGAGTCGTTTTTGGGACCATACGATGAAATAAGCAAAGTTTCGGCCAAATCAAAAATGGTCAGGTTCACGTGATGAAAAAGACACGCATTTTCCCCTATATGTATTATTGCAAGTTTTTCCAAAAATTTCAAAAAAGAATCTACATTCTTCGTTAAACTAGCTATTAAGGAAAATTAATAATTGTTTATATTGAGTTTTACCAGGCTTCGAATAATAATAATAATAAAACAAAAACACAGTTTATCGACGAAAAAAAGTTTTCCGTTATTTGAAAAATCCCGCGCTCGTACAATGCCTGGTACATATTTAACCACTTTTTCAACGATTTTACATTTGCATTAGCACAATTATACTTTGAGTCGAACGAATGTAGCGAGCAGTCCGTATTTTGTGCTTATTAATTGTTGCAGCAATGGACAGTCCAAGGTCTCCATGTCAATAATCGCGTCAATAAACGTTAAAAAATTATTTGTTTAAACAATTTATTAATAACTTTTGGGCAATATTATTATAGATAATAGTTGTTTGTTAGTATGGCAATTTTCATCAGATAAAATTTTTGGCTGGGATGGTAGGGTCAAAGCATCATTGAGCTTTTATTATCTTATGATAAGGATTTTTCAGATGCTGATTGTATCACGTAGAATCTTTATTCTTTCGCAAAATGAAATAGCAGAAGTTAGACCGTTTACGCCATTTTGCAAAAACAAAAATTTCGATCAAATCTGAGCACCCGTTAGAATGAAAACAAAAATTTGCTCATATTGAAGAGCAATTGTGCTTGACAAGCGTAGCAATTTGTTTTTAATGAAGAGCAATTTGTGCTTGACAAGCGTGCCAAATTCCACTCCGATATCTCGAAGCATTGAAAATGCAGCACACTTAGATTTAGAAATAACAGAAGTTATAGTGTTTACGCCATTTCGCGAAAACGAAAGAAGTTGGTAAAATCTGAGCACCCATTAGAATTTAAACAAAAATTTGCTCATAATGAAGAGCAATTTGTACTTGACCAGCGTGCCAAATTTAACTTCGATATCTCGAAGCGTTTAAAATCCAGCTCGCTTTTATTTAAAAACTTATTTCCAATCGGAATAAAATTATTTTCAACTTCTCAGTCATTTATTTATTAACAACTAATAAGAGTTCGTCTTTGAAAAATTTCGTTTTTTCATTTTCTACTTTTTAGTATTTTTTGCAAAAAAACCTTTCGCAAAATTTTTTGCACAAAAATGATTTTGCAAATTTTGTTAGACGAAATTGTTTCACACAATTAATCTGCAACATTTTTCTGCAAAATTTATGCAAGCAAATTTGTTCACAAAATTTTTGGAAAAAGACTTGCGGAAACTGTTCGTAGAGAGATGCTGCAAAGCAATTGCTTCAAACTATTTTGCGACCCATTTTTTTTACGGGGCAGTCACTGATCGATCTATCGAAAAAATTATGATGAAGAAAATTTTTTTTTTTTAATCTTTATTCTTTTGCAAAATGAAATAGCAGAAGTTAGAGCGCTTACGCCATTTTGCGAAAATTAAAAAGTCGGTAAAATCTGAGCACCCGTTAGAATTAAAACAAAAAATTCGCTCATAATGAAGAGCAATTTGTGCTTTACAAGTGCGCCAAATTTAACTTTGTTCTCTCGAAGCATTTAAAATGCATCACGCTTTTATTTGAAAACTTATTTCCAATCGGAATAAGATTATTTTTAACTTTTTAGTTATTTTTTATCAACAACTAATAGAAGTATGTCTTTGTGAAAAATTTCGTTAGTTCATTTTTTACTTTTCAGTATTTTTTGCAAAAAATGTTTCGCAAAATTTTTGCACAAAAATTATTTTGCAAAATTTGTTTTACACAATCACCTGCAACATTTTTCTGCAAAATTTATGCAAGCAAATATGTTCACAACATTTTTGGAAAAAGACTGTTGCGCAAACTATTCGTAGAGAAACGTTGGAACGCAATTGTTCAAAACTATTTTGTGAACAAGATTTTGCAAAACAATTTTTGTTTCCAAAAATTTTGCAAAACATTTGCTGCAAGCGCAAAATTTTTTGCACAAAAATTATTCTGCAAAATTTATTAGAAAAAATTGTTTCACAAAATTAATCTTAATTAAAATTAAGCATGCTTCTGCAATTTCACAAAAATTGTGGACAGAGACTGTTGCGCAAAATTTTCGCCAAGAGATGTTGAAAAGCAATTGCTTGAAACTATTTTGTGAACAAAATTTTGCAAAACAATTTTTTTGCAAAAGTTTTGCGAACCATTTTTTTTTTGCACAAAATTATGCGAAACGTTTTTTGCTGCAAAACAATTTTAAAGCCAATTTTTTATAAGTTTTTGCGAAACAATTTTTTGCTAGCGCAAAATTTTTGCACATTTAACAGAAATATGAAAAATGGCGATATCTCGAGAACGGTTGAAGATAAGCGTAAATGGTTAAAATTTTGGAAGTTAATAAAAGGGGCAGGAGCTCGAGTAGCCCGAACGACCCACGCCCTTGGATTTTTGAAAATCAAAAACTTTTTGAAAATTTATCTAAATAGAAGAAGAGGATGTCATTTCGAGAACGAATTGCCCATATATTCTTCTTCTAGACATATGTATGAATATATATTGAAATTGTGTAATAATATAAGTTTTTAATTTTTCTGAAATAAAAAGAGCATATCGCGCGTGCAAAAGGTATGCTCACTTACGTCCTTTTCATGACTCAAATAAAAAAAATGGCGATATCTCGAGAACGGTTGGAGATACTTGAAAACGGTTGAAATTTTGGAAGTTTTAAAACGGCGTAGGACCTGGAGGAGCCCGAGCGACCCACACCCTTCGATTTCCAAAAATCAAAAACTTTTTGAAACTTCATTTTAAGACAAAAATGTGAAAAAAGGCGATATCTCGAGAACGGTTGGAGATACGCGAAAACGGTCGAAATTTTGGAGATTTCTAAAAGAAATAGGACCTCGATGAGCCCGACCGACCAGCGCCCTTGGATTTTCAAAAATCAAAAACTTTTTGTAAATTTCTTTTCCATACTGTATGTATTCCTGTAGCCTCTCCTCTGCCACAGGTTTAACACCAAAAAGACGCATCGGGCGTATAAAATATATATATATATATATATATATATATATATATATATATATATATATATATATATATATATATATACCTTTGGGCCTTTATATTGGATAGCCTGTATACACGCATATTTTGTACGACCGTTTTTTACGCTTTAGAAAAAATATTCAATGCGAAAAATTGAATTTTTTTCCAAAGCTTAAAAAAAATGATTTTTTTGGAATTCTGACTTTATTTTGGTTCACGGTAGAGCTTCAAGTCTCACAATTGAAATGGCGTTTGGTTTTTTGATTTCAGATAAGCAGAACGGCCGGAATCATGGCAGCAGTGGAGCACCTTTTTTATATGTGTTCCTATTGGGCGGTGTATTTCCGATTATATTTAATACATTCACTTCAAGAAATTCACAAAGTTTGTTCAAATGTTAATAAAAATGATACACAATTCACAAATTATTTTCTTTTAAAGGTTTGTTGAAAAAAAAATTCCCGAAAAAAAACATTAAAAAAACAGGTTTCACACTAGACGACCCCCTCAATCTGGTAATTTTTTCATCGACAAACACGTAAAGTTATTGCCTATCTATTTCCACGCTTGCACAGAGCGAGAAAAAAATAGCTACTGTACAATCCCTCGTTTCTCCTTTCTTTTCTATTCATCCGTCAATGATCCGCGACGAATTTTAATTGGCTCGTATCCGCAACGCGCAGGATGTGCCCTGCTTGCATACACAACGGACGATTCGTACCCATGTGTGTGTACCAACTTCGTGTACATGGAGAGACTTAAGATTAACGCTTTCCCATATAGAATTGCCGGCAACCACCAGTCGCTAACCTGAGTAAAAAAAAAATTTACCTGCTGCGATAGAGATATGCTTGCTGCAATGAAGAAAACGAGAGGCAAAAAGTGAAACTTCTCCAGCTCCTCGAGAATCTTTGCAGCAGATAGTACGTTTTTGTACACAGTTTCTTGTCATCCTTCTTCGCGTATGTTTCTTTCAAAATGTTTTTTACTCCTGCATACCCCCGTTCTTTCCCCGTGTATTTTTGCGTATCGATGCACGTATTAATTGTAGAAGTATACCGGATACGCGTGGATTTTGCATGTTTCATCGAGCGAGAACTCGCGAATCGTTTTTGGGCACTCGCTCATTCATGATAGAAAGTGCCTATTGCAATCGCCTCGAAATCTGCGTCGGATGTCCGTCCAGACTCGGGCTGCTGTCCGAATTGCGCTCACACCGCATATGGCGTGCCAACGCGCGGTCCGATTTGTGCTTACAGTGCTCACTGTTCGTGTCGCGAATGGTATGACGTCATCAATGACGTCACTTCCAAGCGTTCACGATGCTCACGGTTGGATCGTCAGCACCGAATTAATAGCACCTAACTTTTACTACTTTCGAATCATCCCGCCATCAACATTGTGATTTCATCCAGAGATGGGCTGTTGCAATTACTTTTAGAATTAAATTACATGTTAAATTACTAATTATTCGAAGCATTTGTAATTTGATAGAATTAAGTTATGCATTACTTAGAGCAGTATTAATTGTCATTCATTCAATTACAAATTGTTTCAACATTTTGTAATGGAGATCCAGAGAATTACAAATTAATTTGAGTATTTCATACTGAAAATGAACATAAACAGGTTGAATATAAACCGAACGTTTAAAAGTTATGATAATTCCGTTTTTTGAAGGAAAATCTAAATTCTCATAATTGTTCATAAAAATTGCAATCGCCACACCTTTGAAACGCCCAGTTTCTCCATAATAAAACGTTTTATTACTTATATGTCAAGTGCAGATTATAAGAAAAAATCGTCGAAAAAGTCTTAAGTTTCTGTTTTTGCCTATTTTTGTCAAACGTGACTTTTTCACTTTTTGAAAAATGTTAACACTTCAATTATGTGATTTATAAGGTTACGAGCCACTATATTTATAGCATCTAAACTTTACTGCTTCGCGTCAAGCGAAGCGCGCTCACGATTGGTCCGAATGGATTGCGTGCAAACATACGTCAGCGCGCTCAGTGAAATCGGATCACACGTTTTCAGCGTGAGCATCGTGAGCACTGTGTGCACAATTCGGACCGCAGCCCCAGATCTCAGAAACTGGTGTACAGAATTCAATTTCCTTTAGAGAGTAGTTGCGTATAGTTGTAATCGCTATGCCCAAGAAGTTTAAATTCAAACGGATACTGTAAAACAAAGATTTTAGAAAAAAATAGCAATTTTTAAGTAAACGAAGACGTTTTACGACCATATGTAGTTGAAACTTGGAATTTCACGAACGATTTTTTCTCTCACTCACACAATGTCTGTATATGATTGTAAACAAATGTAACACGAAGTATGAATCCAATCAGACACCATTAAGCTTATAATTTTTGCACAGAAAACACAATTCATAACGAAAAAACAGCTCTTTCTGTCCATATGCACTTGGATCTCGAAGTTCACGGACGAATTTTTCGCTAACTGACACAATGTCTGTATATGATTGTAAAAAAATGTCCCACGAAGTATTAATCCGATTAGACACCATTTAGTTTACAATTTCGCAAAAAATACATGGTTCTCTTGTGAGTGCTTGCGCCCCGTTGGCAATATCGCGATCACCCGCGCGTTTCAAACGTGAAAAAACAGAGTATGAGCATTGATTTATAACCTAAAGCTTTTTCTACTTATTATAAATAGTCTAATAATCATTAAATGATTAAAGTGTTATGATAAATATGTCCATCTCAAATGCCACTAATATTCTTCATTACTGCCTAATATTTTCTCAATTCTGTGAATATAATCTATCAAAGTATTAGAATGATATGTTTGTTTAGATACTTTCATATCATATTGATTATATTCGAATCTGTCTTTTTAATAATGATTAATAGAATTTAACCGACAACTCGATGTCCACAATGACCCAGATAGCACGCTTGTCTAACCGGTAACTATAAGTTATCGTTTATGGGTTGCCTTTTAGACTTCACTCAACGTTATCCGTTGGAGGTCCTTAAATGAACATCTATTTACTGTTGTCTTAACGATTACTTTATTAGGATATCCAAAAAAATAGTAAAATAGTTGTCAAAAAGTCATCATCTTTGTTGATCTGATTGATGGCTAATTCAGGGCATCAAAAAGTTGTCATCTTATTGTCAACTAATGTATCCGTACAGAAGTTGTCTAAAAGATATCTTTTTGGAGGGCTGTTTATTAATCAAAAGTTTTGAATTACGGTGTGAGTGCTTATTAAAACGTCCCTAAGGGACATGTTAACCAACATTTAAAATATGTCACGAATACAAAATGTATGATCCTTATATATTCTAAAGGTGTGACTGCCTACTTATGTAATCCTTGAAGTTCGATTACCAACTTTATGAACAGTTGCCCCTATGAAGGAAGAAACATGCGACTCAATATTATCAAGAACAATTTACAGTAACATAAAAACAATATAGTATTTCCATACCGAATAAATGAAGACAATGATCAAGAATACGGAGCGCGAAGCCCGGAGGAGTTTGCGGGGCGAAGCACTCCAACGAGTACGCGAAACGTACTTGTTATTTTATCTGATCTCTTTTGCAGAAAGAACATGCAAATTACTTATACAAGTATTGACACGGTGAAAAAAAGAATGCCAGTTACTTTTCGATGGCGCCTTTCATTAAGATTATTTTCTTTATGCCCTAAAAAATATTAGATCTCGCTGAGACATTCAGCGATAATGGCATTTTTGACAAATTTCATGTCTTCAGAAACAAGATGTTTCAATGAACATGACGGAGTAACAAACATGACCATTTTTTTTAATACTCAAACGTGGTATAAGATTTTTTGTTTGTTGTCCGTTCCGTTCCGGAGTTACGTTTATAACTTGCAACCAGACAAAATAGAAGGGGACACCAGCCAATAATTTTTATTTTTGAGATTGTATATCGTGAAATGTAAGCAATTTTGGTTTGGTAACGACCTAAATATCAAATCACAATCATGAGAATCTTACGTTTGCCGAATAGTGTCTACATATAAATTAATTACACGTAAATTCGAGGCAAACAACAGGGAGCAAGATTATTACGTACTTTTGCCAATTAAGCCATGCGTCTTAGGCCCTTCTCTTCTCTAGGAGTTGTTGGATGTATAAGCAGACGTTTGGCTGGGCAGTGTCCAGGGAATCGGTTATCGTGTCATGTCTGTATGTCGAGTCGGTGACTGTAGGAGAGGATGCTCGAGTAAACGTATACTGCGAAGAGCGACAGAGAATGAGAATATACGGAAGGGGGACACATGCCCGATGGTTCATTAGGAATAGACCCGTGAAACACACGCCAGAGGAAAATTGAGCTGAAGGAACGAGCATCACATACAGTAGCAGCTGCTGTGACACGAAGCTACATAACACACGTCCGCTCATACACAAATACACAGAAACAGAGAGCAATTCATCTTGGCAACGCTGCTGGACTAGAGTATCGTCGTCATGAAATTCTGTCTTCTTTTTCTCTCTCTAAGCCTATCCGTCTCTTTCAATCCGCTTCTCGCTCGGCTTTTGCTGTTGCATGCAATGAGAATGCGGCGGTAATTGATCCAATGGTGGTATTGATATTATAATTAGACCTTCATTCATTTGTATGTTTTGAACAGACTGATTATTTCTATGCGATTGTTCTATCGGGAACACACTCTCGGATACTCGACACTCGTGCTCTTTTACGTAATCTTGGGAATTGCAGAATTGAAATAGTTATCCATCGTGCTATCCCTTCCTGCAGTTTAATGAGACAATCTAACGACAAAATTATAAAGACAGTTCACCTGAACCATCGAACTGGGTACTCATTCATATGCTTATCCATAAGCTTTCTTATCGTAATTTTATATTTTCGTAAGAGGGATAATTTCTTGAATCAAAACGTGATTTATAGAACAACAAGTAAGTCACCTGCGGGTAGTAAGGCCTAGCTAAGGGAGATTTGTAATAAAATGAAAAATATACAATTGAATCAATAAGTTTAAACAAAAACGAAATAAAACATTTAAAAAAACTTTATCAGTAGGCCTTATCTTACAATAGGAGAATAATAAGGCCTACGGCTTCGAACATGCTTAAATAATTAAGCTATACTTATACATTTGGTATTTGTGATCAATAATCATATTAATGCCTTTTTGTAGCTTTATAAGAACTTAAAATTCTTCTTTCCTATGCTCTGACAGCTGATACCAGGTCGTTTTCTGACCACAACGCTTCTTTAGGAGGCATCGGGATCGAGTCATTGAAATCAATCATCAATTAATAATAAATAAAATTAAATGGAGGATACACTTCGCTGTAATGTAAAAAACAACATATTTAAAAAAAAAAATCAACACGTTTTTCTTATGGTTTAATTTAGTACGCCTTATTAACCGCCGACCACATATTTCAGAAAAACAACAAATAACAAATGTTTGAATCATGTTACGTTATTTATATCGTTAAGATAATCGAAGTAGATATTCATGAAGATAAAGACTACGATTTTAGATCGTTAAGTGTAATATTATAAAAAATACTTGCGATTTACGTGGACCGTTTTTTCAGTATTCGTGCTGCGTGGCCGCGCCGTATGATAGATGAAGCAACACTGGAGACGAAGAACGGGGTATCGCGCTTCCGCAAACTTGTAATGACATTTTTTGATGGGACTCTTGAAAGATAACTTTAGTGATGTTATTGGAAATTTAATGTTTTTTTTCTAATTCTAGGAACTTAAATGACTGAGCTTCTCCCTCCTTAAAGAAACTATTTCCAGAACAGCTCTTCGCAGTAACAGAATGTGTTAAGGATGTAACTAAGACAACATTTCAATAGCCGACCACACGTCAATACCCGACAACTTGTACCGATATTTCAGTAAATTGAGCATTCACTGAAATCCGAAAATGTACATTGACTTAGTGTTCATGATTCACAATCTATATTTACGATACTGCTTGATACAATACTACTGCATACACACGTACTATTCGGCCTACGGAGCCCTATATTTAAGCTAAAATATCAAAGAATCATGAAATTTTATTGAAGCTATGTCGTATTATCTCAAATAGCCGAAAATGTGCCTCAAATACTTGATTTTTATATATCGCTATTGGCACATTCAAAATATATCTTGTATCAATAATCAACCATGTGTTCGGATACCCGTACTTGCTCGCGGCTTTGTGAGAAATAGCCGGATATCTGTGGCCAATGTCTATGTATGTTATTCGTGCATAACCTTAAAATTCCGGTTATACGTTCTCCGAGGAATCACGATTTACCCCAGCTACTTGCCCACAAAGGGAATGAAGTGTATGTCATGTATACAAGGTGTCCCGGGAATGGAGGGCAATGCCGTGAGGGTAGATTCGGGGCGTAGGATCAAGTAGAAGAGTCCTTTGCCATTTTTTTTTTTAATATTTTAAACCCCTGAATTATTATTAAGGAGGTTCATCTGGTGCACGATTTAGAATACAGATGTTGATAAAAAATCAGAATATAGTTATTAATATCTAAAAAGTCATCTGCTAAGTTTCAAGACCTGTGGGTACGTTGTTCGTGAGAAATAAATAAAAATGTAAATCCTAAATAACATGGGCTCTTCACGGAAAAAGGAACAGTTAAAAATACGGGGGTTACCCAGTTTGCATTGGACTCGAGGAATTGCACAGCGATATTTACTGAAATAAACTGCTCAAAATGCAGTGAGCTCAAAGTGAATTATTACAGTTTCTGCACTGTCCTCTTTGGACTGGAGCCACCCCACAATTTTTTTTTTACTGGAACGCATAATCCAAAATACAGTGTAGTCCAAAGTAAATTATTCAGTTTAACACTGAAATATAAACTTGATGAAATCCGTAAGTTTACAGTGTTAATGTGTATTATATACTACGAATGCGTTTATTGTATGGACAGTGCCCACATAAGTGTTTCAATGGTGAAATCCTCTGTTGAAGAAAGTCGGCAGCAACTGATATAGTTTCAGTTTTCAACCGTTGCTTTTTACAGTGTGGACCAAGTGAACCCTCCAGTTTTGTGAACCCTCCAGTGAACTCACCGAATGAGGCATCGCCGAATTGAGCACATTGTCGATAATTGCCATGTTCAAGATCGTTCAAAGAACTTGACCGATTGACCTCTGATTGACAATGTCAAGTCTAAAATGAAGCGTAGTTGAAATGATAAATCAAGTGAGGATAGTAAAACTCGAGAAGTTATTTGCATGTTCGATTTTGACAAGGATGCTGCTGAATATAACTACGATGGTATTTTTTAAAATAATTATTGATCATTCGTGAATCACACATGCACAAAAATACGCAGAAATAAAAAAAGATAAGCCCAATATACACATGACACGTTTGATCATACGCACATACACCTAAAAAGCAAAAACTGTACAGATTAATACATTTAAGTACATTAGGTTAAATTAGATTGAACAAGAACAAGCTTTTTCTTTCCGTCTCCGATGAACCACTCACTACTAACTGCCACAGCGCTTGACGACACGGTGGCACGCGCGAGACACGTCCTTTGTTACCACCATTACGATCAAACACTTGATAAAATTCACAGCGTCACACTGGCATTTTTACTGTCTGAATCCAGTGGCGCGAAAATAAAAAGATATATATAAATATACAAAATGCACGTGCACGCTAGAAATTACTGCGCCACACTGTAAAATTTAATGATTCACTCTGCATTCAATACAGTGTACACTGTGTATCTTGCAGTTTGTATACAGGAACAAATTCAGTAATTTCATGTAGATTTAACAGTCAAATTTCTTTACTGGGCACTCTGGTTTATCCACAACTCCAACCTGTAAATAAGCCATTGTACACTGTAAAAACCTCAGTGTGCACAGATAATGTCATGAACTGTCGAAAGAAGAGTGAATTTACAGCGTCACACTGTAACATTTAATGAATCACCGTATGTTCTATACAGTGTACATTGAACCCTGGCAGTTACGTGCAGGAAAAAAATCGGTGATCTTATGTAAATTCTACAGTAAATTTTTTTTACTGGTGACACTGAATTATTCACATACCAAATTGTAATTAAGCCAGTGTACACTGTCAAAATCTCAGTGTGTCACAGGAAAAGTCATCATTTTGGTAGGAGAGGATCTACATCACTGTGTTCTACTGTCAAATTAAATATGTCACCCTATTTTATATCCAGTTTATGCTGTGATTTCCGCTGTTTCTTACCTCCCGAGTCCAATGCGAACTGGGCCCCCCTGTAATATTAACTGTTCCTTTTTTTCCGTGTTATAGGGTACCGTATATAAATATTAAATGCACAATCATTACAATACAGATTTTGACGAAAATTTTAGAGTTAATAAAAAAGTATCTAAGGAACATTTTTAGAGCTTCATCAAATCGATAACGTAGTTGTGAGATTCATAATAAATTAATAAGTCTCGAAAATGCTGATTATTTTGAGGTTAAGCATTGTCAATGACTACGCTATTCACCGCTTATTTTGAGGTTAAGCATTGACATTTTTCTTTTGACTTACTCGGTACCAGATGAACCTCCTTAATTGATTAAATTAAAACAATTCAGGGATTGAAAATATTAAAAAACAGCAAAGGACTTTTCTACTCGATATTACGTCACGAATCTACCCTCAGAGGTAGTCAAAAATATTAATTTGAAAAAAAAAAGTTTTAATTAAAGGTTTAAAGAAATTTGTAGATTTAAAAGTCAGGTTATTAGCATTTTATTGTTGAAACAATTATTAGAAGAGATATTCGTCAAAAAGTCAGTAAGTAAATCGTAATAGTCGTATAAGTCGTAAACGGTAAGTGAACGGAAAAAATTATTTGACAAAAAGATAGAAAATTTAATTATCTACATTACGATTATTATTATTTTTGGCCTAAAGTGCACGGTTACGGAGATATAGGCCGAAACGGTTTTTCTCAAAATGGCGGCACTTCTGCCCTCCAAATTTGTAAGGATTTTATGCATTGACATTCAGTACGTGATACCATACTGAATCTATTTTAAAAAAAATAACTCCTGCAATTTAGGACAAGACAAAATTTTCTATTGCCTGTACGTTATTGAAAAAAGTTTAATTTTTCCAACAAAAAAAAATGTAAATATTTTTGTCTTCTCTTCGATGGTTTGGTATTGGTATATAATTGGTACTTTGGTGAAAAAATCATTTTTTTTTATATTGGGATCCAACATGTGGGCGGGGCCTATTCAATATGGCGCAGAAGAGTTGTAGCAATGTACAGAATTCTTACGTGCGGTATTAGTTTTTATTATAAATGTTAATAAATATTGAAAATATATGTGATTGGCCACATACAAATCTTGCTCAGTGCAATTTTATTGAAAGAGAGACAGTTTTGGCTGCAAATCACATCGTCAAATTCGGTTTGAGTTACGAATCCGCGTCGAGTGAGGAGGTTAAGCGTTGTGCATACGTCGTCTGCTGCACGAAATCAATGGTAAACATAACCTAAAAATCGAAAATTTTACGTCAACAGCATTGAATTTCCCTTTGATTGTCGTTGACCATTTGAAATGCATGAACAATAGTGAACGTGGAGAAGTAATTTCAATACATTTCATTAAATTTGATCTTAGAAATGACGTAAATCCTTGCAATTAACGAAATTCTATTGCAATTGATAAGAATTCACATAAGAACGCGTGTTAACTGACTGGAATACTTCCTTCTCTTTCTGTTTTTACTTTCGGCCACCAGATGTCTCCCTATGTTGGATCCGAATCCATTCCAAAATATTTTTTTCACTGCAAATTTGGACGAAACATTTTCTATCATACCTATTGTTACGGACCAACACTCATATGAGAAACACGAGCACATCAAATTCCATACGGGACATCGCCTTCGTGAGGTCGAGGAATCATGCAAGACTCGAGTCAGCAGATTCCTCCGCGGTCTTTAACTCTCGCTGTCGCAACGAGGGCACGGCCGAACCATCTACCGAAAATCAGCAGAAATCCCTCTTTCGATTTCCCAATATGATTTCTTAATACACCTTTACGAGACCCACGCCACGACTTGCCCTAAGCATCAAGGACCTCCCCAAAACGATTATTCTTCAGTCTTAATACGACGCTTTTAGCAACCGGTCGAGGTCTCGTTCCTTAGAGGCAAGTCCGCTCGCGTACCTAGGTTCTCGCGGGTGTGATTGACGAGCCTTTCTGCAAATAATTGTGATCGTGAATCGTATAAGAACTCAATACGTGCAAGTTAACCTTAGCGGACTTCACGTCGCTTTATATATATCTTGTTCGCGATAATTACCTTAGCGGCATTACGTGTCGAAACATATGAAGAATTACATTCCGAACATTACCGAATCAATACTACAATATTTATATAATCCTCATAACCGTTGTATTTCCGAATAAGATTCAATAAACTGTAAAGTACTGAACCTGCAAGTGTCTAATTCCACATCACACGATACCGACACGCGTCGACGCCCGGTTCAACACACACACTACAGGTGAGGTGCGTCACGATGCTTTAACTAGGGCTGACAAACTCGCGCAAATAATAATAATTCAAATTAATAAATAATATTAATTACGACGGTATCAAAAATCGTACGTAACACTATATTATTTAAAATTTCTGATAAAAAGTAGAAAATATGTACATTTCAAGTCGAACGATTCATAGATTTTGTACCAAAGATGGAATTCTGTAACGAAATTTTGAATAAATGTTTCCCCGAATTGGAATATCAATTGTGAACATTAAAACTTCCAACAAAAAAGAAAGAGGCAAATAGAACAAGAAAACTCAGGAGGAGAATAGTCGGATCGAATTGGACGTGGGGACTAGTCCGATTCGAAGCTAGTAGGTTGAATCAGAGTACGGAGAGGGAAGAGAGGTTTACCGACTGTGTATACGTATGGCAAACGACATTCTGTTCATTCTCAACGCGATTGACCATGTGCTCTGCCCAACGGACCCATTGACCCACTCAGTCCAGTAGCTTGACCATCCGTCCGACAGCTTGCACGTTATACCGACCTACTTCTCCTCTTCCTCCTTCGTCTCGTCGTGCTCTCGTGCGCGCATTTGTAAATGGCTTGCGTTCCCTAGAGTCCTTGCGATGAACGGTTGCACTTGCCGTTGTACTCTCTCGCAGTGATCGGCAAAAAAAAAATTATCTATTTTTATTATCCAATTTTTTCGAAAAATGCATAACTAGCAAAAAAATATTACTAAATTTTTTCAAAAAATTAGTAATTAGCGGGAACATATTACTAATTTTTCTAAAAAATTAGTAATTAGAAAAAAAATATTACCAATTTTTCTAAAAAATTAGTAATTAGTGATAAATTATTACTAATTTTTCTAATAAATAAAGGATTAGTGACAAAATATTTCTAATCAATTGAAATATTGATGAAAAATAGAAACAAACAATAAATTTTTAATTATTAATAATAATTTTCGTATGAAGAATTTGTAATAAAAGGTTATTTCGTTTTCATTTAACCCTCGGTTGTTTCACTCAAAAAACGGTGATCTGTATTACCTCACGAGCTTTTTTACATCCTTTCTTCCTCTAGTTAGACTAATTGAAATACATATATGAAAAAATAATGTAAGTGGTGCGATTGATCAATCGATCAAACCCGAAATCAATCGATAGGAGCCGACACCAATGCCCCATATACATTATTGTGTATATGGGGCATTCCATGCCAACTCGCCCTACCGTCGGATTTTGCAACTCCGATTTCATTGATTTTTGGCTATCTTTTTATGGTTATTACGAAAGATATCCCTGATTTTATCCAAATTTTTTTGTCCAGCCAATCATGAGACACGAGTTTTTGAAAATGTTGCTAATGTTTTTTTTCAAATAGCCATAACTTGATGAAAATTGCTCCGATTTCAATTTTTTTTTCAAATTGTGCGTTTTTAACTTAATTTTCCGAAAATTTTTTGTAAAAAATTATTCATAGCTACTTCGATTGATTTTTTTTTCATTTTGAACCTAAAACACGACGTTTGAAATTGTTAGAGTCCTTCGATTTTTTTAAAAAAATTCTCAAAAATATGAGTAAATTTTAAGCCTGATCCGGTAATGGAAAAACAATGGGTACTATTTTTTCTCGAATTTTCAAAATCATGGTTTTTCTTATTTTCTCTCCAATATCAACAGTATATGGGGCATTCCATGCCGATTCGACCTGGGTCTGACCCGTCACCTCTCCGATTTGACCCGCGATTTTTTATGTTATTGTCCTATCTCTGAAAGGCACTCGAGAATTTTTTAAGATTTTTTTCGAACGATTTGACTTGACAATATTTTTTATAAACAAAAAATTAAAGCCCAAATTTCAAAAATTTTAAAAAAGCACAAAAATTCTGTATCACATATCAAACACTGTGAGCGTTCAGAAAAAATGGGCGTGCGTTTCGTTTGGCCTACAATCCGCTTTTTTCGAAAAAAAAATTGAATCTTGGACAAAAATTCTGAAAAAAAATCCTAAAAAATTCTGGTAAATTCTACATGATGTCATGTAATTTTTTTCTCTCTTCAAGAACTAGGTGGGCTATTGATTTTAATTAAAAAAAAAAAAAAAATTCGAAAAAAGTGCATTGTAGGCCAAACGAAACGCGTGCTCACTTTTTCTAAATGCTCACAGTGTTTCATATGTGACATAGGATTTTTGTGATTTTTTTCAGAATTTTAAGTTTGGGGTTTAATTTTTTGTTTATAAAAAATATCGTGGAGTCAAATCGTTCCAAAAAAAAATCTGGAAAAATTCTCGAGTGCCTTTCAGAGATAGTACAATAACATAAAAAATCGTGGGTCAAATCGGAGAGGTGATGGGTCAGACCCAAGTCGAATCGGCATGAAATGCCCCATATATAGTACTACGTGCTATATATGAGTAAAAAAACAGATATTTACAAGACAATTGTTACTGTAAATTGCCGCTTTTTACTTAATTTTTATGTCAACAATTATTCATAGCTAATTCGACTGATTTTTTTTTTCATTTTAAAGCTAAAACACGATTATTTAACTTGTGTGGGTCCGGCGATTTTTTTCAAAAATCTTTCAAAAATATTAGTTTCTAAAACACAAATTTTAAGCCCGGTCCGATAGTGGGAAAACGATGGGTACTATTTTTTGAAGTTTTTCATCACTATAGTGTTGATAGTGGACAAAAAAACCCATGATTTTGAAAATGCGAGGAAAAACAGTACCCATCGTTTTCCCATTACCGGACTGGACCGCAACGAGCCAAAAAAAAGCTTACAATTTTTTTAAGTTCTTAAGTATTATTTAATGTTATTATAAACATTTTCCGGTGAAGTAGTATTTTTTTGAAAATGACGTCAAATACAAATAGTGTAATTGATGAAAATTTATAATTTTGATATCACCGCAACCTTGAAAAAGTCTTGATTAAATTGCCCATTAAAATATCGTCAAGAAATTTATACTCTCACATTATTACCATCTATCTCTAATAAGAATGAGTGTTGATCAAGCAACCCGTGACTTCACACTATAAGGTATGATGTAAAGTAACCTAAAGTCTTCATAATGACTCAACGCTATGTTTATTATTAATGTAATAATATAGGAGTCATTCCACCAATTCTTGACTAAAATTGTGCCAGGGGTCTGAACTCTGCATAACGAGAAATTTTATTGAAAAGTACATAACAAAGAGAGCTTTCATGATTTTTTTCAGATTTTTTCGTCGAACCCTTCCGAAGATACAGTAGATCGAAAATTGCAAGATTTGCAATTATTGACTTTAGATATTAAAAATATCAGCCACTTGTAAAATTTCTAAAAATATATTAAATATTGGATTTTATGTAAAAAAAAGCTCAGCTTTCTGAGAAAAATATTTTCAATTTCCTCCAGTGTCAGGAAAACCCCGAAAAATGAGGTCAAAAAGTAAAATACGCTTTTTCGACCAATGTATCATTTTTAATATTTTTTAAACTATTTTTTTCGAAAAGTTGAGACTTTTTTCCACGGGACAGGTATGTTTTGATTGTGGGATTATTTAAAAATAAACCACAGCAAAATAAATTTTAAAGTTTCGTGATGAATTGCCGATCTGTATTGTGCTGCTGTTACGGTCGTCGCACGAACTATCGAATCAAGTTTGAAAATTTCTGTACATAGCATTATATTCAGCTATTATGTAACGGGACGACCCCACCTTGACGTTCCCCACCACAAACGACATCACGTGACAAGGAGAGACGCCCCACCGCAACGGCGACGGCGTGGGGGAGCGCAAACAGGCCTATAAAAGCCGCTCTCCGGAGCGCGAGAGGACCTTTTCACTTTCCACTTTCACGCGATCCACACGATCCCGATCAAACTAGCCACAGTATCGCACTGTCTCTAGTAATTCCTGGAGAGCCCACTCACAAAATCCCTTGCAAATCGCAGCATTGCGCCTGCCTATTGCAAGTCCTGGAGAGCCCACTCACAAAATCCCTTGCAAATCGCAGCATTGCGCCTGCCTATTGCAAATCCTGGAGAGCCCACTCACCACCCACAATACCTCCCAGTACAGTATATCACGGCATAGCGTCCGTCTAATACCGTACAATTCCTCACCAACTCCTAAGTACAGTATATCACGGCATTGCGTCCGTCTCATACAGTACGATCTCTCATATATTCCCTGTACGAATATATCACGGCATAGCGTCCATCTAATATAGTACGAATTCTCGCAACCTTCCTACAGCACGTATATCACGGCATCGCGCCCGTCTCGTACAGTGCAAATTCCACTAAAATTCCCCGTACAAGTAGATCACGGCATTGCGCCCGTCAAATACAGTACAAACAAAATCTCTAAAAAGAACTTATTACATTTCAGCAAAACCACCAACGGTCACAACTCCGATGAATCACCGAAATATCACTTAGTCAAAACAAAATCAGGGAATACGAATAAAAGATTAAATAAAGAAAACCTACCCCAATAAAACATCATTCCTTGTCCTGGCCAAGTGATGAACATAAAAACCCGAGGTTTCTCGCTAAACCTCATATAAGGGTATAAATTCTGAGGCCACTCCTAACAAAAGAAAAATCCTACTCCAATTATCGCGGGTCCAGCACACGAAAATCCCCTCCTCCTTTTCTTTTAACCTTACAAAGGCTAAAAACGTTTCATTGGCGCCTGAACAGGGACCTGCGATTTCGACTGGGTAGGAAAACAAGATGGGGAACCATAAAAAAACAAACGAAAATAAAAATAATCTCCCAAAAAATACAAGCACATTTTCAACGTCGGTCACATTTCCGGTGATGACAACCAACGAGGAAGGACGACGAGAATATGACAACACAGGAGATGGACGCCCGCCACCAATCGAAGAAGGAGCGGCAGGAGGCGTACCAGACATACAAAATAAAAATCAAAACGAAAAGGAGATACAAGGTTCTCTAACAATGATACTAGAGGAACTAAGGAGTCAAAGAGAGACGGACATGATCATAATAGACAGCCGCATGGCCAATCTAAACGCCACCTTCACACGCCGGTTGGAAAACATACAACATTATCTGGAAGAATCAATTAGAACAATACACCAGGAAATAACAACGCGTTCACAAAGCAGCAGTGGCTGGGCCACGGCAGAAATAAGCCACGGAGCTCAGAGAGAGGAAAACGCGAGTGAGTCCATACATCAGGCACGACCAGCCGGATGCAGCACCGCAATCCTGGAAAATCGGCCGCCAACTCAGGAGAGAAATTGGGGAGCGCCAAAACTCATAACCCCAACATTCAAAGGATACGCGTCAGAAAGACCAATGCGCTTTTTAGCCGAAATGGAAAGATATAAAAGAGCATTAGGACCCAACTACGACATAAGGACCATCATCGAACAAAGCCTGACAAACCTGGCAAAAGATTGGTGGACGCTAGTGGAGGAAGACACCGAGTCATGGGACGATTTCAAATCAAACTTCATAAAAAGGTTCTGGAACAATGAAGTACAGCATCAAGTTCGCCAAAATCTGAGCCTTGGGTGGCACAATCCCGAATCGGAACAAAAAAGACTAGCATACGCTATCCATTTGATCGGAACAGCACGAGAACTGACGCCTCGACCAACGGACGAACACATCATCAGCCAATTATCCCGACACTTCTCCGAAGAACTGCATAACACAATCATAACCCGCGGTATAAAAACCGTAAACGAGCTATTGGATCTGCTGGAAAGAGTGGACCAAGCCGGAAGCCCCAACAGCAATCGAAGAAGAACCGAGAGAAACCAAAATAACGAAGGCAGGCCAACAAGTAGACCTAAGGAAAACACACAAGGAAAAGAACATAAAAATGAAAACACGTATAAAAATCGGGAAAATACCCACAGAATACGGGCGATCGAACTCGAGGAGGAAAACAACGACGACGAAATCAAGGGAGAAAAACCGGAAAACGAGAATGTGCCCTCACCGGAGAATACTCAATAAGAGTAGTAAGTCTCGGGTACGGCGAGGACACAAGAAGTACATTACTCGAGGAAGACGTCGATAAACACATACAAAAAATGAAATGCCCAGAACTACGAGTGGCAATAAATGGTCTAGGGTTAACCGCCGTGATCGACACAGGGAGCGAGGTAAGCGCGATCGCCGAACAATGGTATCTAGCACACATAAAAAAAATTATCAAACTTTACCCATTAAGAAAAGCGAACACAGAAGCGACACTCAAATGTCTGTTAACCGATTACATACCAAAATATGGCAAACCAAAGGCCATCTTGTCAGACCAAGGAACACAGTTCACCTCAGACCGGTGGAACAGGACACTAACAGAACAAGGAATTGAAAGAATATTAACATCAATAAGACATCCACAAGCGAATCCGGTAGAGAGAACTAATCGCGAGCTCTCACGATTTTTTCGCACATTTTTACCTCAAAATCATGCAAGATGGACCCAGTAGTTAGACACAATAGAAGGCTGTATTAACGAGACACATCAGGACACGACGGGCTGCATACCAGCAGAGCTACAGTTGAAAAAGGCCCCAGAGAGACCATGGCGGAATATTCTTAACAAGAGAGAAGTCCCAAGTCCACCAATGGAGCAATTAATCGCTCAGGCACGCACCAATATGGAGCGCATAAGACGCCAAGCGGCCGAAAAGTTCAACGACAAGCATAAAATAACAGAATTTAATGAAAAGGACAAAGTCCTAGCCAAAGCGTTAAACGTCTCAAATCCAGCGGCAAAACAAATCTCAAAATTTATGCCACTCTACGAAGGCCCCTATCAAATAAAGCGAAAAATAAATAACACCTCCTATATACTCGAAACGATAGAAGGGGGCATCGAAAGAGGCATGTTCCACGCGAGCGACCTACGACCATTCTACATAGAAGACATATAGCTCACAGAAAGGATAATGATAACAAGGAAAGACGAAATCTCCGAAAGGAAGAAGAGGGGAGAATTAAGCGATAAGCATGACAATACAGAGGAGAGAGAGAGAGAGAGAAGCTGGTAGAGTACAGCAAGCGCCGATTGAAGAAGCTTACCGAAACAATAGAAACCGGTTCACGCGCAAAAACAGGCACAGAGGCATAATAATCGACATGAGGAATTACCAGAATATAAGAAATCCAGCAAATAAGTCAAGCTTAATCGGAGAGCAAGGATCATTACCAGTATCAATCGAGAATTCCAACAAGCAGCACCATGGAGAGAAAAGATTGCGAGACCCAAGTGTGGGAATGGGACCACGAGGAATACGACGTGGGTATCGCAGAGATCCTTGCCCGACCGTACAAATCCGAAGCGATACGCGATCACTTACGGCCAAAAAAAACAAGGATCGTAAAATCGAAACAGACGCAGACCGACCCAGGATATTTCGTATATATCGAAATTGACGAAACGGTGAGAAAATCCTCAAACGTGCACAACAAGCATCAAGGTAATCTGAATATCACATAGGTCAGACGCATCGTCGATGAGGAGCCCGAGGGAAAAACCCTCCGTGAAGAGCTCAAATATTTACCTGGGAAACCGAAAATCAGGAAGGACGTTAAGATCCGGGGACCGAGAGAAATTAAAATACCTGACCAACGAGAGGCCATTAAGAGGAAGGAGCCCGAGGACCGAACCATGATTGAAGTAACGTCACGAAAATATTCTAGGACAAAGGTTCAGACCGGGACTCGACGACCACCGAGCCATGAACTCCTAGGAGCATCAATCGACCCAGACATCCAAAATATCTTAGCTGCGATAGACAATAGTCTGGCAGAAAAAAAAACAAAAAAAATCAATAAAAAGAAAAGTTCTGTTTAAATAAATTAATGTAACTATTCTTTGGGAGGGCGATGTAACGGGACGACCCCACCTTGACGTTCCCCACCACAAACGACATCACGTGACAAGGAGAGACGCCCCACCGCAACGGCGACAGCGTGGGGGAGCGCAAACAGGCCTATAAAAGCCGCTCTCCGGAGCGCGAGAGGACCTTTTCACTTTCCACTTTCACGCGATCCACACGATCCCGATCAAACTAGCCACAGTATCGCACTGTCTCTAGTAATTCCTGGAGAGCCCACTCACAAAATCCCTTGCAAATCGCAGCATTGCGCCTGCCTATTGCAAGTCCTGGAGAGCCCACTCACAAAATCCCTTGCAAATCGCAGCATTGCGCCTGCCTATTGCAAATCCTGGAGAGCCCACTCACCACCCACAATACCTCCCAGTACAGTATATCACGGCATAGCGTCCGTCTAATACCGTACAATTCCTCACCAACTCCTAAGTACAGTATATCACGGCATTGCGTCCGTCTCATACAGTACGATCTCTCATATATTCCCTGTACGAATATATCACGGCATAGCGTCCATCTAATATAGTACGAATTCTCGCAACCTTCCTACAGCACGTATATCACGGCATCGCGCCCGTCACGTACAGTGCAAATTCCACTAAAATTCCCCGTACAAGTAGATCACGGCATTGCGCCCGTCAAATACAGTACAAACAAAATCTCTAAAAAGAACTTATTACATTTCAGCAAAACCACCAACGGTCACAACTCCGATGAATCACCGAAATATCACTTAGTCAAAACAAAATCAGGGAATACGAATAAAAGATTAAATAAAGAAAACCCACCCCAATAAAACATCATTCCTTGTCCTGGCCAAGTGATGAACATAAAAACCCGAGGTTTCTCGCTAAACCTCATATAAGGGTATACATTCTGAGGCCACTCCTAACAAAAGAAAAATCCTACTCCAATTATCGCGGGTCCAGCACACGAAAATCCCCTCCTCCTTTTCTTTTAACCTTACAAAGGCTAAAAACGTTTCAGTAGTGAATATATATGTTCAAAGTGTGAAGTGGGTAAGGAATTAAAATTATTATACAAAAGCGACATAAGAAGGATCAAATCTTTATTATTTATACTCTTCTTGTCACTGTTGACAGAGAAACATTTCTTACAATAGCAGAACCATGATTCTCGGCATCAGGGATAATACAATGCATAGATTGCGTCTTTTTTACAGCCACAGCATTAGCAAATCTTGACTTTAGCTGTGCTGCGCGTACTTCGTATTCCTCATTTGAAATGAAAGTGAAATAAATATTTGTAAATGACTCACGTGCCCAGTCATACAATGCCAATTGTGATAAAATTTCGTTTCTCGTGCCCATTTGAAGAGATGCCCTTGCAGCGAGACGTTTGATCGTGTCTGCTAACCCATCACATGGTCCTTTTCCATGGGCTGTAGCAAAGAAATGCCATTCAGCCTTTAGCCCAAAGTCATTTACGTGGTAGCACAAATTGATGAATGCCGATTTGTTCTTGAACTGTTGTGGTGCTCCATCCAAAAATCATATTTTTCTGTTCTTGAACTGTTGTGGTGCTTCATTCGAAAAATATATTAATTTGTTGGAAGACGAAGACGAATTGGCATTAATCAATTTGTGCTACCATGTAAATGACTTTGAACTAAAGGCTGAATGGCATTTCTTTGCTACAGCCCATGGAAAAGGACCATGTGATGGGTTAGCAGGCACGATCAAGCGTCTCGCTGCAAGGGCATCTCTTCAAATGGGCACGAGAAACGAAATTTTATCATCCTTGGCATTGTATGACTGGGCAAGTGAGTCATTTAAAAATATTGATTTCACCTCTAAGTCAAATGAGAAATACGAAGTATGCGCAGCACAGCTAATGACAAGATTTACTAATGCTGTGGCTGTAAAAAACACGCATTTTATGCATTGTATTATGCCTGATGCCGAGAATCATGATTCTGCTATTGTAAGAAATGTTTCTCTGTCAACAGTGACAAGAAGAGTATAAATAATAAAGATTTGATCCTTCTCATGTCGCTTTTGTATAATAATTTTAATTTCTTACCCACTTCACACTTTGAACATATATATTCACTACATAATAGCTGAATATAATGCTATGTACAGACATTTTCAAACTTGATTCGATAGTTCGTGCAACGACCGTAACAGCAGCACAATACAGATCGGCAATTCATCACGAAACTTTAAAATTTATTTTGCTGTGGTTCATTTTTAAATAATCCCACAATCAAAACATACCTTTCCCGTGGAAAAAAGTCTCAACTTTTCGAAAAAAATAGTTTAAAAAATATTAAAAATGATACATTGGTCGAAAAATTGTATTTTACTTTTTGACCTCATTTTTCGGGGTTTTCCTGACACTGGAGGAAATTGAAAATATTTTTTTCAGAAAGCTGAGCTTTTTTTACATAAGATCCAATATTTAATATATTTTTAGAAATTTTATAAGTGGCTGATATTTTTAATATCTAAAGTCAATAATTGCAATTCTTGCAATTTTCGATCTACTGTATCTTCGGAAGGGTTCGACGAAAAAATCTGAAAAAAATCATGGAAGCTCTCTTTGTTATGCACTTTTCAATAAAAATTTTTGTTATGCAGAGTTCAGACCCCCCGGCACAATTTTAGTCAAGAATTGGTGGAATGACCCATAGATATATGGCTATTTATGGAACAGCGTCCAGATTGACTCCGAAACAATTTGTATAGCTGAACACTTCTACTCAGCTTTTCCGCGAATTTGAATATTAAGCATATGACAAAGGCAGAAACTGCTACTTATCCAAACAAAAGAATATATATACGTACAGGCAAAACAATATATATACGACATCAATCAAGAGACATATTTGTCTATCATCTTACGCTTGTTATACGAACACAGTACCCGAGTGGCGATCGGCAACGAAAGGTGATCGGCAGCACGGTAAAGGTAAATCTGAAGCTATGTAATTTTCTTAATAGATATAGATATTCATTTATAGCTGCCTTTATTTTTATTATAAAAGGAATTCTTTCATTTATTCGATTAGGTATTAATATTTTCTAATGGAAATTATCACTCAAATATATATTTAATTTCAACTTTATATTTGTTTACATTGTACTTTTGATTTAAAGCCCAAAAATATAATAATAAAGTTAAAGTAAAGTATTAAATTAAACTTTTCGGTTACATTCCTTTTAAATTTCACAGTATACTTGCGTAATTAAATTACATGTCAAAAGAACCGAACATTTAGCTTGAAGTAGCCATATTACTCGTATATCGTTAAGTGATCAGTTATAATCAGTTAGCGCTGCTTCGGCAATTTTTCCCAATAATTGTGTCTATAAATATTGAATAAGCAAATTTTTTTATTATCAATTTTTTCGAAACATTTCTTAAAATAAAATAATTTTTAAGATTATTGTTTAACATATTTGAAATTCTGTTAAAAATTATCTGCCGTTGGTATTATTTACACAAGTACACATAGTATTTTATCCTCTTGTGAAGTAAATAAATTCGAATTGGTTCAAAAAATTAGTATTAAGAATTCATTCGAAGTGGAACATAAAACATTATGTCACTTAAATTGCATCATTTAATATAACAATTCAATGTTACATAAAGCCTTATTAAATTCTAATTATCGTTGAATTAACGATGTTGCGCTTTATTGTGCATACTTTTTACTTTATCGTCATTTTTCACTTGAAAGTCTTTGTTACACTAAGTATTATAGATTCGCAGACAATTAATATGTCGGAAAATGAGAACAATTCCCCTAGCCCACCTGAAACACCCATGGTGCTTGGTGTTGTAAGAGATTTAGAATCTGCGAAAGAGGAATTGGCTAAAGCATGTCGGAAGCGTCCTTATCTCGATGGTACATACTATGAGCCTGATTTAAGTCAATCTATTAATGGGACCATTGTAGGAATTTGTCAATTATGCCGCAACGAAAAAAATAAAAATCATACTATCAATGGATCTCTACTCACTCCTTCTAACTACAATACTCACATTAAGGTAATTAAATAATCAAAAAATATCTTTTTACAAATTCAATTTAAAAAAATTGATTTTCAACATTTCTCTACAAAAATATTACGCAATAGTCTTTTACCAAAAAATGGGGTGACAAATTTTTTTTTTGCATAAATTTTGCAGAAAAATGTTGCAAATTAATGGTGTGAAACAATTTTGTCTAACAAATTTTGCAAAATAATTTTTGTGGAAAAAATTATGCAAAACTAGATACAAATTACTAAACTAGTTATTTAACATCATAAATACTAAAAAGTAATAAATAAATAAATAAATAAATAAATAAATGAATAAATAAATAAAGAAATAAAATTCTTTAAAAACAAGCTTTTATTGGTTGTTAATAAAAAAATAACTAAAAATTTGAAAATAATGTTATCTCATATATTAAATCTTTGTGTACTTATCACAATATCAAGTTTACAAATAAAAGCGTGTTACATTTTAACAGCAAAAGAAAAAAGAGGGTGTAACACGCTTTTATTTGAAAACTTGATACTGCGATAAGTACACAAAGATTTAATATATGAGATAAAATTATTTTCAACTTTTTAGTTATTTTTTTATTAACAACCAATAGAAGCTTGTTTAAAACAAAAATTTCGTTTGTTTTTTATCCATGGATTGATTGACAAATTTTGATTTTATTATTATTTTTATCAGTAGAGAAATCAATTCACCTTATTATTATTTATATTAATCATTTATAAAATTGATCTTTTTTCAAGAAAGTACACCCTGATAAGCATCAACAATATGTTGAGCATGTTGCTGCAAAAAAACAGAAATGGCGTGAAGAAAAAGTGGAATCGAAGACATATTGTACTTTCTCCCAATCATTATTTGAAGATGTTATTAATTTCATTTTGGAAACCATGTCTCCTATGAGCATAGTTGAAGATCCAGCATTCAGACGAACATTCGATGGTAATAACTACTAGAATTATTTTTCTATACTTTTAAATGATGTCCCAAGCTAAATTAATAGCACAAATGACGATTTTCAAACATTGATATTTATTTTGATAATCGACTTTCCATCAAATTTGTTTCAATCATTTATTTTGACGAAATAATTATATAGATAGAAAAAAAAGTACAATTCATATTTTCAAATACTTATAATCGATATTGTTACACACTGAGAAAATATTAACTGCTATAAATGTAGTTAATCGGCTATTAGTTATGTCTACCAAATCTTATGTTAATAACAATTTTACATAAATTTTCAGAATATTCTGCTACAAAAATCTAATGAAAATATCAATTACTGTTTGATCATCAAGTTATTTACATATTCTTTAGTAAACTCTAGTTGCCATGAAAATTGTTATGTATATTTGGCGATAAATTTTTATTTTTCTGCACTTGAATAAACGTAAATTATTATTATTTAACAATAACAGTAAATCGAATTATTTACAGAGTTTAATATCAAAAAAAGTGGTCAACCACTTCGTCATTTTTCTGCCAGAACTGTCGAACGACGTATTCAAGAAACGTTCCTTGAAAATGGTGATGAGATAAAAGAAATGATCAGCAAAGTCGAATATGTTTGTACAACAGCTGATTCATGGTCGAGTAAGACCCGCAGATTTTTAGGAATGACGGTTCATTGGGTAAGCTATAAGGTTTTTAATTAAATGATACCATTTCGTAAAGTGCCCATTTTACGCCCACTTTGTGTGCGTAAAGTGGCACTTAATGCACTCGTGCCATAATGTACTATTATGGAAAATTTTAATTTTGATTCTATAATAAATATTAAGAATTAAAATTTTAATGCAATGTTCGCATGCATAGAAGAATTAATTTCGTTCTAGCAGGAAAATCTTGAACCAAGAAAATCATTTTGAAGAATTTCATTGTCTTCAATCGAGTATAAAAGTTCTTGGACCAAGTCAAGTATTTCTTGGTTTAAGAACTTTTCTGCTTAATTCAAGACAACAAACTTTTAATACTAATTTTTTTGGATCAAAATTGTTTCTTTTGAATCAAGTTAATTTTTTAATCAATTTGCAGTATGAAATGGTGTTTCATTCCGAGCCATACGTTATGTTCTTGTTGTTACGTGTATTGAAACTTTTTTGTGACCAATAGTGCATTTTTCACACAAAAGCAGTTTTAACAGGCCCAAAATGGCCTTAGCTTAATTCAGCGGATAATTACTCAATGATTTATTCCCTCAATAAAAAACCGATCAGTTTTTTTCTGCAAGCAGTTACATTGGTCTAAACTAGTTTTGTTTTGACTGGCCCAATAGACATTGAAACTTTAAGTTATAATGCAGATGATACGGAAAAAATTTTTGTTACACTAAATGTTAATTTGCAGATTGATCATAAAACCTTAGAGCGTAAATCTTAAGCATTGGCTTGTAAAAGATTAACCGGTACTCATTCTTATGACCGGATAGCTGTAAAGCTTAACGATATTCATAAATCATTCGGTCTAGATAGAAAAAAGATAGTAGCCACGGTGACAGACAATGGCTCCAACTTTGTGAAAGCTTTCAAGGAATTTGGACTTCAAGTCGGCGATTCATTTTTTTCTGGTAATTATTTGTTCCTATGCTTTTGTTATTAATCATACGTCTAAACATTGGATAATCTTTAATTTCGATGTTAATAAAGCAGTTGCTGAGCAATTCAACAATGCAAGTGAAGTTGAAATGAAATGATTCGTCGATGCGAAATGCTGTGGAAGCTACAATCTTTACCCAAAAAAATGAACAACTCGTAGCCGTTTTGGGCCAAAGTTTAAAGAAGCCTGTAATCACAAGGTGGAATTCTCTTTATGAGGCACTTCTCCAAATTTTTGGCTTAAAAGAGAAAATTCTATCGAAGAGTAAAGAATTGGGGGTTGAGGAACCCCTCGATGGAACTAATTTTCGGTAAAAAAAATTTCATTTGCACTATCTGTTACTTATTTCTATTGTTTTGATTTCAACTTATTGTGGAAAAAAGTAAAATCGCGGTTTCTTGAAAATTTTTTAACCGCTAAATTTGAATTACCAATTTTTTGTTTTGAGTTGATTATGAATTAACATAATTTGTTAAACTCTTAAAAAGTATCATATTCCTATTGGACAATTGTTTAATACATTTGAGTGTTTAAAACGCTTTCAAAAGCATATTTAAAAAATCTAAAAATCATAATTTTTATTCTAATTTAAATGTAACCGATTTATTATTTACTTCTTATACAATTGTACAATTTTCGAATTCTAAATGTGATACACTATATTGTTATTGGAGAAAATGTTTCAAAAAATTATGTGCTTAATATGTAATCTTAAAAAAACTAGAAAATAGTTCACTTTGCTAGCCCTTCCTCGAACTTCATCCTATTTTCGAGCTTAAAACGCTCAGAAATCTGGGCTGAAAAAATCCGATAATTATTTACAAAAAACGTATTTTTTTAAAAATTAGCATACAATACTCGCACGAATCAACTAATCGAGATGCGGTTCATGGCATTTGACACCGTTTTTTAAATAAGAAAACGTGACAAAAATCAATACAAATAGAAATTTGAAAATAAGTTTGAAAATACACTATTTTGGAAATTCTTTAATTTTCTTCAATTTTTCAATTTTCTTAGAAGAAAATTAAAATGTACACATTGAAACAATTTTTCCGAAAACTAAATGCGGATCACTTTGAATTTCCACCATCGTTTAATTATATTTTCACCATCATAATTTGAAAATTTAAATTCTTAAATTTAAAAAAAACTTTGTTTCCATGAAATATACTCTAACCTACTTGATAATGCCCCCACTTCTACAGTAAATTTTAATTTTTCAGTTTTTTGGAGGAGTATTTACACTGCAATCAATCAATTGCCTTGGCAATCGATAAATTGCAGGGAGATAAAGACACTTCATATGGGTATTTACTTCCGACTTTGCTGGCAGTCCGATCGAAATTATATCAATGTCAAACCTTAAAGTTTGTTCATTATCAACACCTCGTTAAGGCAATTGAAAAATCATTGGTAACGCGTTTTGCCAATGTTTTCAATGTTGTTGAGGAAGGACGAACATGTGCAGTTGCTGCGGCTACGCACCCTAAATTTAAGCTAGATTGGATGAAATCTTTAAGCTCAACTGCGCAAGCCAACGTTATGGATGCTTTGAAAAAAGCTTTAACTGAGAAAATTGACCCACCACCCGTCGAAGAACATGAATCCGAAGACGAAGACAATTTTTTTCAATTTGAAAATTTTTCGGGAAATAAAAGCGGCGGAAACCAAGCGGAAGTGACGGTGCAAATGTTTGGTGCAACAGATCCGGAGATAATTTATCAGCAGTTTCTTGCCCATAAAAGTAAAAACCTTTCATCGTTACATAAATATCCCGTCATTAAGCAGGTTTTTATAAAATTTAATACGCCTTTACCATCATCGGCATCGGTGGAAAGACTTTTTTCATATGCCACCATGTTCAATTTGGCAAAATTTAACAGATTGACGGACAAAAATTTTGAACGCATAGTTGTCATGAAATGTAATTCTAGTGCCGCAAAAAGTAAAAATCAAGAATAAAAGTATGAGTTCAAATAGTTATTAAACTATTAATTTATCATTGTGATTATTTCTTTTCGGTAATTAAATCGAATATTATTGTTAATTGATGTTTTCATCAGAAATACTCATTCTTTGTTTTCGACAAGTTAAAATTATATATAAATTATAATTAGGATTACTATGCATTACTTTTGTAAAAATATACACAATACTTTTCTACAAATTACTGTTTTATTAATTAATTAGTTATATCTTTCTTACCATTTACTGCATTTAGAAAAAAATTTGGTAACATTTTTCGCTAATTAATAATTTTTTTTGAAAAATTAGACTTATTCTTTCACTAAATACTAATTTTGTAGAGAAAGTCAAAATATTTTATCACTAATTATTAATTTTGTAGAAAAATTAGAAATATTTTATCACTAATTACTAATTTTTTAGAAAAATTAGAAATATTTTGTCACTAATTACTAATTTTTTTGGAAAAATTAGAAACATTTTGTCACTAATTACTAATTTTTTTGGAAAAATTAGAAATATTTTGTCACTAATTACTAATTTTTTGGAAAAATTAGAAATATTTTCCTACTAATTACTAATTTTTTCGAAAAATTACTAATATTTTTCTGCTAATTACGAATTTTTATAAAAATTAGGTACTGTCTTTTTACTAATTATTAATTTTTCGAAAAATTGATTAATATAATCAAAATCGTTGACGAAAAAATCGATACCGCCGATCACTGCTCTCTCGTACGTTTTACGTGAGTATATCTCAAGCTTCCCACATAACTCCATGTACACGCACTCGCGTATGCATACGCACGTGTACACGCTCACGCACACGCGCACACGCACACAACAACACACGATGTTTGGGGAAAAATTACACTAAGGAATTCATTAATTTAACTTATACGACGTGAAGTAGGCACGAGAAATTTCCAACAAATTACATTCGACGAAATTATTCAAGCGAAAAAAACCTTAAATCTTATATTCTAACATTCTAATATTCTAATTTTCTTTCACTTCATACTATTTCACAATCTTCGCGGCGTCTCTCGATAATGTTCACGGGCAATACTTTCTATAATTAGGGGATTCGAGTTCCTAATAAAATACTGAAATTCGTCAATAATTTAAATACGGCTGGTTCTTAATTAATCATGCACGAAAAGGTCGACCAGGCAGACCGAAGATATAAAAAAAAGGTGTGAGGGTTGAACTCGGAACAAGTTAGAACCTCTTTGGCTTAGCAAGGACAAGGAGGGAATAGCTTTAAATTAAATGAAGGAGACTGATATACTTGGCATTTAAAATCATTGAGACTCAGACCATTCCTCTACACTGCCTCGAATAAAACCTTTATTTTTTCATTCGATCTCCTTCTTCATGAAACTGTGACGCCCTGCGACTTTTGGAATTTCTCTTCGTTCTTGAGTTTTCCCCTATTAGGTAATTCTCGAGGAAAATACTTATGGAAAAGAAATACGGTCGAGACAAGGATTCATTCTTACCGTGTGGTCATATTCCCACTAATTTTTTTTTCGCTCAAAGTATGGGCCATGACGAAAACGCCGACGCCTATTCAGTCATGCATCGACTCAGACCTCCGAGGAGAGTTTCAAGCGAAATTATAATGACGCCAAAATAAATACAGTCTCCATCATCAGTGTGACAAAACATCCGCCGGAGATATGGGACTCCACGAAAAATATCGATAGGGCCTTTGTGGGGCCAAGTGACACTCAAGCATTCAAATCTTGAAGACGTGTGGCATCCATACCAACCTAGTGCAATGCTGAGATCCTCACGCAGACTACACTGACGCCGTCTCATATTAGTACGTACGATCAGTGGTTCTTCCTTTTCATTTTTATTGGCGGAATTATTACGAGATCCCGAAAGTTTGCAAAGTAGGACGATAAAGTAAATTGAATATTAGTATCGAGCATGGCAAATATGGCCTGGGTCCGGTCGTGCGGAATATAAAGTAAAGTTATTTTAACTCGCAGTAACGTAATGGAAAAGTTTTTTTCTGAGAATATAGAATTCCGATGCTTGAAAATTTAACGAACGACAGATGCTGCAATTATTCATTAGCGTAAAAAGAAATGAAAAATAGAAACAAGTTAAATAGGAAAAAATGACTAAAGAGAAGGATACCACTGTCTCTCGAAAAAGGTCGCACACGTGGCTTATAAGGAAATTAGTCACACTGCGCACCGAAAGGAAAATTATTCGGCACTTCAGTGCTACCCGATATGTTATGTATAAAACTATTTTCAACGCTCTGTCTGGAGATTTTTAAGCGAACAAACGCTATCGACACATTGCAAACATCCGGAGTTAAATTTGTCAACCCCGAAAAAAATAAGACCGCACGAAAAAGAATTGAGACGACGCTGGGAACGAGAGTCCTTATCCAAGGCCCCGAGGAAATTTCCTCGCGTTTCGTGGATGGCACGAGGCCCGATACCCTCATGAGTCGCTTCGTTTTTTCTCGTACATCGGGTCACTACAGGAGGCACCCGCCATATATGGGCACAAATATTATTCAAAAGGCATTGATGAAATTTAAAAATTATCAAGCTCAAGAGAAATTTCTCCTCGAAAAAGGCGTGCGAATTATTTGTAATTATGAAAAAAGTATGTATGAATGAGAGATTTATTTCAGGCCAAACAATCGAAAGAAAAAAACCAATCTTCAAGACGGAAATTTGAATCAACAAAAATATTATTCAAGAATAAAAATGAGAATGACACTATTCCATTTATTATAAAACTAAAAGATTTTCTAACACTTGAAATCATGAAAAACTCGCAGTAACGTAATGGAAAAGTTTTTTTCTGAGAATATAGAATTCCGATGCTTGAAAATTTAACGAACGACAGATGCTGCAATTATTCATTAGCGTAAAAAGAAATGAAAAATAGAAACAAGTTAAATAGGAAAAAATGACTAAAGAGAAGGATACCACTGTCTCTCGAAAAAGGTCGCACACGTGGCTTATAAGGAAATTAGTCACACTGCGCACCGAAAGGAAAATTATTCGGCACTTCAGTGCTACCCGATATGTTATGTATAAAACTATTTTCAACGCTCTGTCTGGAGATTTTTAAGCGAACAAACGCTATCGACACATTGCAAACATCCGGAGTTAAATTTGTCAACCCCGAAAAAAATAAGACCGCACGAAAAAGAATTGAGACGACGCTGGGAACGAGAGTCCTTATCCAAGGCCCCGAGGAAATTTCCTCGCGTTTCGTGGATGGCACGAGGCCCGATACCCTCATGAGTCGCTTCGTTTTTTCTCGTACATCGGGTCACTACAGGAGGCACCCGCCATATATGGGCACAAATATTATTCAAAAGGCATTGATGAAATTTAAAAATTATCAAGCTCAAGAGAAATTTCTCCTCGAAAAAGGCGTGCGAATTATTTTTAATTATGAAAAAAGTATGTATGAATGAGAGATTTATTTCAGGCCAAACAATCGAAAGAAAAAAACCAATCTTCAAGACGGAAATTTGAATCAACAAAAATATTATTCAAGAATAAAAATGAGAATGACACTATTCCATTTATTATAAAACTAAAAGATTTTCTAACACTTGAAATCATGAAAAACTCCTTTGATTTCAAATTTTATTTCAAATGACAAAATATTTTAATTTCCTTAAAATCGTTGCAATAAATGAAATCAATTAATTATCAAGCATATTCGGAAAAGAATGTTAAAAATTTAAAAAGCTTGATCATTGAAATTATTCTCAAATCAACAATTATTCGAGATAAATTTTTTTTAATCTACAAGTTTAATCCGGAGATCTTTAATTTATATTGACTGAATTAATGAACATCGAAAAATTTAAATGTTAAAATATTCATAATCATAATTTTATCAGAGCATTTTGATCCATTAAAATTATTAAAAATCAGTTTAACAAATGCGGAAATATTTAAAATTCCGAGATTATAAAATCGTCAAATTCTTTGAAAGTTATAAGACAATTTATTGAAGGAAATTATTCGAATCATCAATATATCAAAAACCAGAAATTCATTTGAATCATTTGCAATAGACAGTTAATAATTGAAAGACTCCCTCTCTCTCTCTCTCTCTCTCTCTCTCTCTCCCTCTCTCTCTCTTGCAAGGAGGCGATGGGAGGAGTTAAAAAGAACAGAGGAAATACAGTGCAGTAGGGCGGAGGAAAAGTAGGACATATGGAAATTGTCATAGGAACAAGAGAGAGCCCTAGCGAGGGCGGGAGTAAGAAAGAAGGAAGATGATAGAAAGAGACCCCAGAGAAAACTGAAAAGTTGAAATTGTGAATTGTTCTAAAATATGCAGATTGTAAAAGTATGGAAGTATGAGTGAGATTCAGGATAAATTTAAGTTTAATTATTGTTTTATTATTAGAAAAATTACAATCACCAGCGAGGTGGAGGCAAGCACCAAGACGTGAACGTCTTAGGAGACAAGGGACAAATCTGCCCCTTCCCCAAAACTAAGCCAGTCCAGCATATAAAAACGCGTGTCAAAGGGCATAATTACCGCATTGATTTCAAAAATTTTCACGTTTGAACATCGTCCACGTCACTCCGCATTTCATTCTTCGCGTTAATTTTTGAGTTGTCGCCATCCTGAAATTGTTCTCGAACATTAGATTTCCGTGCAAAATTAATTATTATTTTCTTTTGTGAAAATCCAGACAATTGTGCGTGTGTTAATATCCTTAATTAGTTTTTTTGTTAAAAATCCGACTATGGTTATAATAGACACTATTAGTGATGAGATTTATATAATTTTGTTAGACTCAGCATTGTTGGTTCTGCATAACCACTATAAGTGTTTTTAATTCTTTTGTAAATCTTGTGCATAGAAAATTGGCGTTGTGAAAATATATTTACGTATATTTTATAACAAATACTATTGTGCTACAATTCATCCTCCACCTTCAATTCATTCGTTTTGCTTATCTCATTGGTTCATTGGTTCATCGGTTGGCTTCACTGTTCGTGGTCATTTATCCAGCAGTCGCTTGTTTTCATCATTATCTCCAATTCTATTTTCTTCAAATACAGCAGATTCCCAGTATAACGGTCGCCAGGATAACGAACAAATCTTGCGGCCGGCGAGATTTGTTTGTTATACTGGCGCCGTTATGTATGGCGCAATACAGCAAATGGGGGTATATGGCCATGGGCAATAAACCCCCCATTCTGTTCGTCATACTGGGACTCTACTGTACTCATCAAAAGGTAAGTAGGAAAAATGTACTTGAGAATGGAAAATTCGAATTACGAGAAAACGTTTTCTCGACATTCCACGAGAAGGAATCCACAATTGGCTCTCATTCACCTTATTAATTGAGGAGATATCATCAAAAATGAATCAGTTTCAATTTGTTTGAATTTTGTAGTGCGCAATTTAAAGTGGTCGTTTTTAGGGTTCCGTACCCGTAGGGTATCCAACGGAACCCTATTACTAAGCCTCGGCGGTCCGTCCGTCCGTCCATCCGTCTGTCACAGGGATGTAACTCATGAACCGTAATAGATGGACAGTTGAACTTTTCACAGAGCGTGTATTTCTGTTGCCACTATAACAACAAATAATAAAAATAAAATAAAGTTAATAATAAAGGGGTCTTCTATTCATGTTTTCAAACTCCTAGTGGTGGGAGTATATATATATAGATACTATACTCACTATACGATGCCTTTTCTCTTGGTTCGACAGAGTGGGAAGGATACGAAGCACTGCACAAAGAGGAGATGAAGAGAATAAGAAAGACCGTATATCTGTATTCTATCTCATTCTCTCGCAGGCTAAACCCTATAAATGTATATGTTTGTCTCTTTTTGTCTAACTCGGCTGGGCTAGATGGTATGGAACCCTTCGCGCGCGAGTTCGACTCGCACTTGGCAAGTTTTTTTCATTTTTCTCGACACCCGTTATGTTCCATCCGCGTTCTACCTTCCACGATTTATACTGGGTGCCCCTTATTCAATTGAAATATCATGTTGACGTAAAAATTCAGAATTTGAAATGTACTAATCTGATATAACTCAGTTAATTCATTTCTGCTTTCATTTTTCATTATTATTTAAGGTGTGGAATAGGGTAAAAGCCAGATAGTTGCCCCGGTTTTTAATGCACTATGTTAGAGATGTCCCTGGTGTTAGCGCTTTTCTGTAATTAGTAGTATGCACGGAGAGAAGGATCTGGTAAAAATTACCATCGACTATGGTAAAAATTAATTGCCGAAATGGCAATAGGGAGCCACCGTAGACAGACATAAGAATTTTTACAAAGCACTATTGTAATTTTTCCCTCACCAATCGAAGGATCTGTCACTCCCTTTGTTTTGCTCACTTGAGATTAGGGCGGCTCATTGAATCTGACAGGAGCATTAAGAGTGAAAGTGCAGCTCGATTGGAAAATTCTTTTTAAAAGTATTACTAAAACTGAAAAGAATAACTATTTACAACCAATGTGATTAAACACCCAACGTGAAGTTAGAGTGTACGAAATGTGTCGAACATTACGACGTTCATTCAATCGAATAAAAGTTATATTAATGATAAAAAGCGTGATCTTGTTAAAAATATTTTATTTGACAATAAGAACATATCATTTCATAAATACGTATTATTTTTATGTCAAATATTCTGAACATTTGCATATTGTAACATATTATCATACAGGGTGAGTAGTGTTATTGAAATAAATGTCAATTTGTGGCAGTTTAAAAATTCTTTATTGTCAACATAAATTGGAAGCTTTCTAATTTATTTAAAACCAATTTTTTTCAATATAATTAAATCCATCGATTAGTGTAACGAGATGAGTTAGATTCAGCGACGGTAAGTCGTGCGGAAAAATTATGATCGCGCGTTACGTTTGCACATAACAAAATATACAAAGGACACTGAATTAAGTAAATCTTTTACAGAGACCATTTGCATAAAACTTTTATATCGTTGCGTTGTACAATTGCGCGTAAGCAACCGATAGTTCAGCTTCAATTGATGCTTAAGTGCTAGCGTACGACAAATATTCAAGCGATTCATTGTAGTGCGAGACGTTAATTTTCCTTCCTGATGCTTGCTTTCAAATCGCATTTAATTGACTTTTCACAGTGGTCCCACAGTTACCATAACACGGGCGTAATGAATTAGAAAATGCTGTTTTGGCTTGATGCAACCGGGAAACAGACGAGTTAACGATTCTAAGTATTCAGACACCATAACTCTAAAGAGATACTCGCAACCAGTATGATAACTTGTACTAACCACAATTTTTACTATTGCCTTGAGTTGAATGACTAATTGCCAATAGTCATTTTCGCGTGGTATAATCGGGCCAAGTATCAAACCCAAGTGTCTAATCAACGATAACATTTCGGATGAGGACATCATCACACGTTTATTTTTTATATGATATTCTAATATTTCCGCAGGATGGCTAGTACTCCAGCCGTGCCCGTAGAAAAACCGCGGATTTTGTCGTTCAATTCCGACAAAGAAGACATTTTTGATTTCATAAAGTGGTGGAATACAGATCCGAGATCATACTGGCACACACCTTCTAATACATCATGCATAACATCGACGCATATATTCTTTGTCACATTAAAACTAGGTATCTCGTGGAAAATACACGATTCCCTAATGCCAGTTGGAGACAAATTATCCATAGATAACTGTTTGTTGTAATTGGATTCTTTCCGTAATGTACATTGACGTTCAACGAAAATTCCGTTTATCTTTCGTTTTTCTGTTAAGCAAAAGCGACATAAAAAGGTGCTGTTGAAGCTTATAGAAAATCCAAGTAACGAATGCAGACCGAGGTTATCACCGACTATCAATGAAAGTGCAAAATGAATTGTCTTCGGACCGTTCCGATGTTGGATTGTTATTCCGTCGGTTTGAAGAAATTTCCATTCTTCGATGGCTCTGGTGAATATTGCTTTATTGGGAAAAACTTCTCTATCTAAAGTGTTGAATGGGAGGAAGAGAAAGATATTTTGCAGTTTCGATTGATACTCAAGTGGCAAACAAGGTATGTCTCATAGTCGTCAAAATATACAAATACGGGAAAGACAATTTTATCATTATATTGTTGTCTTATTTCTTGCCACAACGATCCCTGCACAAAATTCTAAATGATAGGTGATTTTAAAGAAGAAATGTAATCAAGCGTCTTGTCATAAATATCGGGAAGTTCGAAAAAAGCTCGAAATACTTCCCTAATTGGAATGAATTGAGCGGTGACGGAAATTTGTTCGATTACTTGGACTCCATTCTTGTTTTTACATTCGTCTCGTTCACCGAGCGAGTAATGAACTGGTTCAATGAATGTGCCACAATTTCGAAAAGTTTGAAAACATTTCCACTCCGTATTCATACTAGATAATAGAGAAGTAAATTATGCAAAGATGGTTTGAACTTTTTCCAGTACGTTTGCATTATTATCGCCAGTTTCAATCGCTCGAAGAATCTCCGTTCCAATTCTGTCAACAGTATCTGTCAACAATTTATCGGCATCACGAATAATGCTTTGTATTTTTACTCGAGGTAAATCTGGATAATTGTGTAATTTTGCCACAAATAATAGCCCAACGCTCTTTAGATTAAACGATTCGTGCGTGGAGTGAGGTTCCCGTTGTCGCGAAGCGTTTTCGAGATTTTCAGGAATCGATACATTTCGATCACGATTTTTAAACTTTTTTGGCAGTCCAACAGATTTCAATAGCGGTTTTTCGAAGTCAGAGATGCTAACAGTTTCATTGATTGAGAGATGGTTGCTGGCCTGCGAAGCAATTTCGAAATTATTAAATGAGTTGATAGAGCTGCATATATCGCTCATCACTTCGTGAAGAATGACAGCGGTATTTCCATCTTCGTGAAATTGGTTTTCGGCATTTATGGATAGCTTATCAGACTCAGCACCTTCAGATGTACTGTTACTCGCATCAGTGCTTGTGGCAGCTCTGATTCTATCGCAATGCAACACTCGTAGATGCTTTGCAAACGCCTTTATCGAAGGAAAAGTTCGTTTGCAATTACTCTTTTCACAGTGGAATGTACGTAACGATGGATGAAAGAATCGCACGTGATGCAAGAGAAATTTATAGTTGATGAACGGAGCACGACAATATGAACACACAAACATTTTCTGAATATCGAGAAACAATCGAAGAGTCGAAATAATTTAGAATTTCTAAGAGCGTCGAACAATCGTTTTACCACGCCGATCAAAACTCACAGACGTACTGATGGTGTCGACCATGGACCTAGTATACATGGACCCCGCATGCCCTATGGTTGGCGTGTAAATATTTTAAAGCCAGCAGGACTGAGAGAGATGCAGAATAGAGGGGCGCACTTTTGAGCAGGACTGGAAGAGATGCAGAATAGAGGGAATATTCTCTATCTTTCTCAGTCTCACAGGGATATTTCCTATCTCTCTTATACCTGCTGCCTTCAATTTTCAGCGAACGATTAGGGTCCATGTATACTAGGTCCATAGTGTCGACCGGTAAGTCGATGCCGTATATGCTTTTAGCAGAAATACCCATACGGACGATGCCTGCACCGAGTAAGCACAATCCAGTATTATGTGTAACTTGAAGCAAAGATCGATCGCGTGTAAAGCTGAATCGACTTTGTACAGATGATTATCAACTGATACATAATGAGCCTCTGTAGCAGCTATACGTCCCACAAACACTGACATAGGCTGCCTGGTAAGACCTAAGCCATGAAATCTTTTCGTTAGTCTGTCAATGTACAGAGTAATGTCGGTGACATTCTGAAATTAACACGAATAAAAAAAATTATTTATCCCGTTAAAGTATTGATATGCAGACGAAAGATAACTTCTCTTCGAAATATCATTAGTATTAAATGTATCGAAATATTCTTTCCATAATTATTCGTTCGCGAATTATATAAGATTTAAATATAATCAAATTTTCAACATTCACCTCAATCTGAAGCAAAAGTGCTTCTCTACGTTCTATTACTGTCCACTTTTGACGAGGTGGAGTGTTCTCAGATTCACCAGCTTTGCGTTGTATCTTCCTTTTCTTATTGCAGGTTCCTTGTACAATATATGGCAGTAAATGAAGAACGATCGGGATTTGAGCACCTTGAATCATAAACAATAAAAAATTGAAAATAAATAGAGAAGAAAATTTTAGATTTTGCGAACAATTAATGTTCACTTTCAGTTAAAAATCCATCTAGTTTTCACCTGCTGATAGAGTTGCCAGTAGAAGAATTAATGCTTGATCAATAACATTTTTTATGGATTTGCTCTGCTGCAACTGACTGATGAGATATCTTCTTAGTCGATTCCATCGTTCGAACAGACGTAATTCTTTTCCGGAATATTATTTTTCCAAATCAAGTTCAATCTGGACAGATAAAAAGTGTTTTAAAACATTTCAAATGCAGTAAAAAGTTAATAGTTTAACGAATAATAGAATTATTATTTTCACCAACTGAATTCCATTTGTATGTGTAAGACATGGAAATATTGTTAAAAAATCGTATATCGGTACTTTTTGGTCGATTAGGAGTTTTCGAAGAAAATTGTAAGTTCCATTCCACAATGACAAACCTTTCGTTAAAGGTTCAAGATAGCTTTCAAGCCATAAAAGGCTCTCATTATCATCTGCAAGAAATGGAAAAATATTTTTTTTTCACAAACTTAATAAATTGTATGGACAACTTATAACTGATGTTTACTCACCATAATTCGCCGATGGAGTTTCATTTCTCGGTTGTCTGAACACTGCCAATATACTTTTCTCTGGCAATATCCTCTTGGTGTAAGTGTAATGATCCCATAGCTTTCCTGCTTGCGGAAGACTTTGACCTCCAACTTTTCAAAATTTCGTGAAATAGCTTTGGCTGCGTTCGCTTGGAAAAAAAGCTTCTATTTCTTTCGCCAAACTCTCGAAACGCTGTGTAGATATTCTTAGTAAATAAAAATACACTTGATATAACACATCTCCAAAAAAAAAGTGTGAAACGTGATAACAGATTTTCCATCAGCCGTAGCATTCAAAAACTGATACAGTCCCTTCACACACAAAAACCAAAGATAGTTTAGCGATCGAATATTGTACACAAAAACCAAAAACACAACATTTTTTTACGATACTTACGCTGTCTTTGTTTGGAAAATTGATTTTCCCTCCGTTCCCGTTGTCGGCCTACGTTATGGAAAGAACAATTGAAGAAAAATTATACACTGAAATGAAAAATGTGGTGTAAAATTGCGGTTCTTAAGTATTAATAGCGTTTTTCGCGGCATGCACATAAACTCAGAAATGTTAACATGGAAAACCCACTTAAATTCCAATATTATAATTGCAGTAGAATACAATATTATGTGAAACTTACAATCATGAAGCTTCGCTTTGATCGTTGCTTTCACGTTTTATAAACAGAAAAACTTGAGAGTTTTTTTTTTTTTGACACGACACAATAACCCAACACGTCTATGACAAGAGACTGCCGCGCGTCATTTGTCGTCGTCTCACTAGCAAGCTGCTACGTTCACACGGAGAAATTACTAAGTACTATAGGAAAAATAACCAAATGGCATGGTAAAATTTATCCGACAGTATGGTAAAACTTATCATTAAGGGAATTTACTATATCACATGGTAAAAATTCGAAGATTTTCTGGTAATTTCTCTCAGATTGTTGTATGAGACCCTGACTACCACCACGGGCATTGTAATTTTTACCATAGTCTCTGGTAATTTTTACCAGATCCTCCTCTCCGTGTGCCTTCGTAGGCCTCAGTGCCCAAAAGATATAAGGCAGGGCCCACAAGTTTTGTCTGTGTGAGCGAAAATCTCCCGCGGCGAGACCTGGACGAGCGTCGTACTAATATTAGTGACGAATTTTTATTGAATATCTAATGTTATGGTTGAGGATTCAGTCAACTATTTGTTTCCTCGCATGCACGGAAGTTTCAACTACACGGTCTGATACGGTATATTATTGAATAGCGTTTATTTATTTTTTCAATAAAAAGGGCAAGTATCCGTATCGAAAAGGATGGTCACCCCATGTTCTTTTCCGGTTAGTTGCCCTACCGGCAATATGAGAAAAACCCAGGCGTGGTCCTTGCTGGACCGAGTTAGTTTAGCACTAGCGTTTGAAGAACTAGATAAGAAAGAAAATCTGTTAACTAAAGGTATCTTAAATAATAATGAAATTATTAATTCTAAGATAATTGAATTAATAGGAAAATATCAAAATAAAAAAATTAAATTTCAAAAATATAATACAACGAAATAATCTGTAACTTTGTATTAATTATAAATTCCTTCGAAGTATTTTCGACGTGAGGCGACTATCCGCCACGTTTCGTAACTATCCCTCTTTGAAGAGGTCAAATAAAACGGGATTTACTCAATATAAAGCAGTTATTCCGAATGACGTGTCAAGGAAAGGTTTTTCTCTTCTTGACCGAGATGGAAAACTTGCCGGTTGGGACGTAACAAATTCATTGATTATAACATAATATTGAACCTCGTGAAAGGAAATCGTCATGTAATTTTATGAAGCGGTGACGAATTGAGTTTTTTTGTTTGCCGTTTGATTAACACGTAAGAAATCCAATTCTAACGGTTGGAGTAGATAATAATTTTTCTATACAACGGACGGTGCTCTGTATGATAGCATTTGACTACTTAGATGTTTTCTTCGAATCAGTAAGTCGTAGTAAATTTTAAACATCGTAGAGAAAGTTTCTATTACAATTTTTGACAATTTTATTTTTCCAATAGGCAGGCACATTGAGTTCGGTTGAATGGAATAAATTTAATGTACTTCATGTATTTAACAAATATCATTTAACATTCAACTGTGGCCCAGTCGAGGAAGCTAGACGTTTATCCTAGGTACCCATTTGTCGAACATGTGATAAGCCTTGTTTTATGCAATCTTGTATATCTCAAAGGATCGGGCGGTTAAAAATGTTCTACGATAAATTATTATCTCTCTCCAACTGGTAGAATTAAATTTCTTACGTGTTAATTAAACGGCGAATAGAATAACTCAATGCGTCATCGTTTTAAAAAATCGCAAGGCGATTTTCTTTCACGAGGTTCGATACTATGTTATGAACTATGGTTTCATGAAATAGGAGATAAAAGAAAAATAAAGGTTTTTTTGTAGGCAGTCTACTTTACACCTATAGGGTAGGCAATTTTACGTTCACTGCTCGCCATAAATACCTGCGGATTTCTTATGGAGATTTTGACAGATAACCTGTCTTTTGAAACAGACATTTATGGGCAGCACGCCATCGTACATCGAAACTGTTGAAAGTATCGTGACACTACTGTCTTTATCTCTGCGAAAGTAGCGAAAATTTTGCTTGATACCTCAAAAATAGAATAATGGCTCCAAACTAGAACTAACAGCAGATTACTATAATGCTATTAGATTTTTAAAGAACTCATTTCATATTGTCCAAAAATAACATAAAAAGTGAAACAATACCTTTAATTTCCCAAGACTTTCCATTTTCAGTTGTATCGCAAATTTTTCCCGGGCGCACAAATCACTTTTGACGAATAACGAGAAACATGGGAAATTAGCAACGAACTTCGTTTGGTTCGGCTGTTCTTACGTGTGTGCAGTCTGATCGCCTGCGCAATCTTATGCTACCTTATACCATACCAGAATTATTGATTCATCATAATTCGAAGATAGAATGAAAATATGATCTCAAAATTGTCCGAAGAAAAGGTATAATTATCTGAGAAAAACGAAATTTAAACTTTTTCCCTCGTTAAATATGTAAGTATTCGTAAAGGTTTTTTCCGTTATTTCAAATGTTGACGGACTCGTTTTACTAGCGCAAAGAAACATTTGACGGTTACACAAATGTGTGTATGCAAAATTCACAGATAGCTGAGAATGAGAAGAAAATCATTTGAGTTTACGAGGAAAAGTTGAGAGGATGCGCTCGGTCCTAATATGTTGAAGAGCAAGAGAGGGAGAGAGCCTTGCATTTGGACTCGGGCAAATTATACGTTTCGTCGTGAGAGCTCTCGAGCGTTCAAAAAAGACTGGCATATGGAAAACTGTATATGCGTGAAAAGGCGAATAAACCGCGCATGGAGTAACGAGAACAGGTGAAAAAAGTTTGCCCGCAAACAGATTGTTACAAAATCGTCTACACGCGTGTTCGTGTGCGTTTGTTTAGTATGTATTTTCTGTATGTTCCACGAAGAGAGACCACCCCGCTGGAAACTGGACCTTTTCGGATATCCGTATTGGCTTGAAAGTCTATACTCGTGAAGAAGTAAGAGGCTTCGGTTAAAACGCAATAATCGTTGTGGGACTTTAAATTCTCGATAATACGTGGATCATCCAATCAATTTTCATACATTTTACTGTTTAACATTTCATTTTTATGGCCAAAGAGGTCTAAAGCCTATCCACTTGTTTCTTCTTCGATTTAAAATGAGGAATAGTAGTGTCCGAACTAAAGGGTTTTCGATTAGGGGAGGCCGGGGTTCAAAGTGCCGGGGGTACGTTGTTCCGATGCGAATAACTTCGCCAAAAACAGAGATAGAAATAAGTGTAAAGTGACTAGGAAAATATTATACCATTGTACTGTTTCTGCAGCCATATAAATGTCTTCAAGACGACGAGCAAGATTGGTTCTCACTTGGGGGTTATTAAGAGTCACATAAGTAAATTTGTTCGCATTTAAACCTTTTGGTCAATATCAATGAATTTGATAGCTTTCTATGTGTGACTTGCAGTTATCAGTCGGAAAAACTGTAGGGAATATTTATTGACTATCATTGTTGGCTCTTTTTTACCTATTATATTAGGAGTTAAGATAATCATCAAAAATGGAATTTGGGGTTCAAAGTTCCATTGGCTTGGGGCTAGTTTTGCCGCGGAACAACGTACCCCATGATGAAGCAGTTAATAATGTCAGTAAAAAAAGGTTGTCTGCAACGGTAGGCTGCCATAGTCCAGAAATGATTCATTCCAGAACGGACATAATCCTAAACGGTCAGAAATAAGAAAAATCACTATACGATAAGTCGCTGTATTTAGATCGTCGGGCAATCTACGGGCGGCGTCGCGAGAACTTTTGTTGTGATCAAACAGCAAAAATTAATTTGATAGAAACACTTGAGAGGCTGGTGAGTAATCACTCTCTACTCTCGTTTTTGACAGAAACCACGTGAGTGAGGACCATAGTTTTCGGTATCCAAGTCGACCGCTTTATAGTTTTCGATGTCCAGGTTATCCGCTCGACAGTTTTCGGGGTCCAGGTGGGCTGCTCCGTAGGTTCTTTTGTCCAGGTTTACCCATATCGCTGGATACAAAAAACTATGAAGAGATCCACCTGAATACTGAGAACTATCAAGTGGTCAACCTGGATGCAGGAAATTACGGAGCAGCCCAGGAGGATACTGAAAATTGTCAAGCGGTCAACCTGGATACCGAAAACCATAATACAGTCAACCTGGACACCAAAAACTATGAAGAGGTTAACCTGGCCATCGGAAATTATGAAACAGTCAACCTGGATACCAAGAACTATGAAGCGGCGGTCGACTTAGACACCGATAACTAGGGAGCGATCCACCTGGATACCGAACTATCGAACAGTCAACCAGCACACAGGAAATTACGGAGCAGTTCACCTTGACACCGAAAACTATGAAGAGGGTGACCTGCACACCGAAAGCTATGACACAGTCAACCTGGACCCCGAAAACTATGAAGCGGTCGACGCGACTTGGACCCCGAGAATTATGGTCCTCGCTCACGTGGTTATATCAAAAACCAAAGTAGAGAGGATTGCTCACAAGCCTCTTAAATGTTTCTATCAAATTAATATGTTCTATTTGCCTATAAAGAAGGACTCTCGACGCCGCCTGTTGATTCAAAATTATTAATGTAAGTAAATTTTACAATTAATAAAACTAAAAGTTTTTTCTGAAGATTTCATTAAAAAATTTGTTGAATTTTTTTTGTTTACTTTGTACGTATCCATATTCTATTACTGCATCAATGGGTATGGGTGAGTTGTTCCTTATCGACTTTTAAGAAAAAAAGATTTCTGAGCAAGAATATATTATCGACTTAATAAATATGACCATATAGTTTAAAAGTAGAATAGACCTTTCGACTCCATATCCAAAAATTTTGGAGATTATACTTAATTTTGATATTTTTTCAAAAATATTGTTTGAAAATCGGCACTTTGAACCCCACTCTCCCCTACAAAAAGTTCGTCAAACCTATCTTGCCAAAGCGTCCCACCGTAACGCCATCTATATAGATGGGTGACTTTGCTGAACAGCACGATATAATACGCTTGAAATAGTCTGTCGCAGGGTCACCGCGCTCACTACTTCCTCATGGTCAGGGCTATATTCCCGTTAAGAGATTGAAAAGTCTCACGAGAACATTAAAGTGGTGGGTAGCGTAAAAAAGCGTCCATTGCTCTTGAATTTATCGGGCTGGACGGTGAACTAATAGCCGCTGAACGCTGCAATTCAATTAAGCTCTCGTTTTCCTGCGCCTACGAAGTTGAAGACTCCCTTTACCACTCGGATAGTTATTCCGGCGCGGAAGCCGTGATGGCAACGAGAGAACCAGCGAGAGCTTTTTCGGTGCTCTTGTTTTCTTCTTTTCGGTCTCTTATTGGCTCGTACCAACGAGTTCTCCATCAAGACGGAAATGCAATGGTGAACTGTCCGCGGGGTATTCCATGGGCATATCGGTAGACGGAGATTTCCAATTTTGCACTACTGCGGCTCTTTTTGCTCAGGCTTTTTTTTTAGATAAGAGAGACAGAGAAATATTATGCAGGGCTCTCTTTCGTTCTTTCTTGCTCCTTCTTTCTTACTTTTACCAACCATCGAGTCAAACATTGAATCCTTGGGATTGACGGAATAGTGCCAAGAGTTTTATCTCTCGCTCGTTCATCGAGCTCTTCTTGATTCCTCCCCATCGATTGAAGAAATCTTTCATTCTTGAGTTTACGGGCGAAAAGGCTACGTCGATGGGGAATGCGTCGGTGGCTTTTCTTCACTTCTGCTTTTCTTATATACGATTCTATATCATTGCCAGGGATGTTAGACGTATTAATTTCCTGGTACACATACCAGTTTTTAGAGTCACGTACCATGTACCAGGACTAGTCTGTCTTGGTACGCAAAAATACCAAGATTTGCCGTTAACCGAAAAAATACACCAAAATTCACCGCTGTTTGTCTTTTTTCTTTTTTTTACATTTTCAGCGTTTTATCACTAAAATAGTTGTTTCTTTCTCGCAGGCAGTTGGTAAAACTGCTTGGCTAGTCGACTACTACGCCATCTCCATGGTCTGGTTTCTTTTTTATCTTTTTCGGCTGGAGTGCGTTCCGAATGACTCGCCGGGCGACCTTTCTCTCTGTAGCGCTCTGGCTCTCTGGTGACTCGATATTCGATAACCGCAGTTTTCCAGTACGTTTCCACTTTCCATATCTCAATCTCAACATTCATTAATTAGGATGTAACAAGTTTGTATTCGCGATCGGTTTCTACGGTAATCAAATATTGTTCTGTCACAAAAAAAAGTAAGTAAATAACAAAAAAATATGTGTGTTTATACGAAAGTTCACCATATTTGGAGGTTATGCATGTAAAGTATGTGTGCATACATACACATTGTGTATGTATTTATGTATGTATGTGTATGTATATGATGACCTGAATTATTGCCTACTTCTGCCACCATGGGCGCTGCGATAGTTTCATCTATCCCCTCCAGCCTAATGCACTTTATACACTTCGCTATCTTCGCTTGCGTATGATTTTTTTTTCTATTCATTGCATGTTTACATATTTACATTGTAAATCGCGGAGATAGCGAAGTTAGAAAAAGGTAAAAAGGAAACAAGATCATGAAGATGGCGCAGTAGTCGACTAGCCAGGCAGTTGGTAAAATTGACAACTTGTCAATTGGTAAAACTGCTTGGCTAGTCGACTACTCCGCCATCTTTATGATCTTGTTTCCTTTTTACCTTTTTATACACTTCGCTATTTCCGGATTTCCGCTTACGTACGATTTTTTTTTCAATTCGTTGCATGTTTACATATTTACATATTTGTGCATGTTTATTTGCATGTAGTGTTAAAAAATTGTGTATTTTCACTATTACAATAGCCTCGGCGATGGGGGTGGTGATGGTAAACTGAATAAATTTCGGTTCAGGTACTCATCATGTCCTCTGCAAGTGAGACTGAGAATGACGAGAACTGTTCTGGAAACGGACATTACGGACCCCCTAGTCCAAAAAGATTGGCTCGTGGCGATGCGAAGCCCAAAAAGCAAAAACATCGTATTCGAAAATATCGAGTCGAATAGGAACGAGACCCACAATGTTCACCATGGCTCGGACCGGACCCAGATTCAAATACAAGAGCGAGGTGCAAATGGTGCAACATCTCTTTTATCGCCGATATAAGCTTGATCAAAATGCACAAACTAACAAAAAAACACGAAAAGAACGCTTCAGCCTACGAATGCACCTCTCAAAAATTACTAAGCAAATTTTTTAAACCTCGAGCTACGGTCAATGCTCATGATAAAAATATAACAAATGTGGAGATTAAGATTTGTGGTTTCATGGCTGCTCACAACATTCCGTATGCCGTGGTTAATGATCTTATTCCTTGCTTGAAATCGGCACTTCCAGATTCAAAAGTTTTGGAAGGAGTATTCATGAAAAGACAGAAGGCAACAAAAATTGTAACCAACGTCATCGGTGCTTCTCATAAAGACGATATAGCCAGCCATTTGAAAAAACGCAAATTTTCTATCTTAACCGATGACTCGACGGATTGTTCCGGCGTGTATTGTCATTCGGTACTACAATGAAGATCTTGGACGAATCACTAGCATGTTTTCGGAATTATCAAGTGTTTTTCCTGAAAACGATGCTAAGGCAGCTCGGGAAGGAGCTACGGGTGAACACCTGTATAACTTGCTCATTAAATCATTTGAAGAAAAAGCCGTTCCCTTAACGAACGTGTTGGGGTTCGGTTGTGACGGTGCAAGTGTCAACATTGGTACGCGAAACTCGATTGCAAGTCGCTTGAAAGAATCATGCCCCGGGATAATTATCATGAGATGTATATGTCATTCTCTTTATATAGCAGCCAGCAAAGCATGCGAACAAAACATCCCTCGGAGCTGTGAAGACCTCGCCAGGAACGTACACAACTACGTACAGCACAGCGCCAAGCGTATTGCTAGTCTCGCTGTCTTTCAAAAAATTTTGAATGTAGCTGTGCACAAAATTCTCCATCCAGCACAAACGCGCTGGCTTTCACTACTCTCCGTTGTAGATCGTATGTTGGAGCAATGGGAGCCACTTCGTCTTTATTTTATGGAACGACACATGGAAGAGCGAACATTAGCTGCAGAATCTATTTTTGTATGGCTAAGAGACCCGTTCGTGAAGCTATTCTACCATTTTCTCTCGTGGGTTTTACCCAAAGTTGTAACAATGAATGCATACTTTCAATCAGAATCGGTGGTCATCATATCTCTCGCTGAGAAAATGGAGTTAGCGTTCAAAGAACTTCTCACAACGTATATGACCCATGACTACGTAGCGAAGACTCCACTCAACAAGGTCAATACGGCGAATAAAACCGAATTTCTTCCACTTGAGAGTATATACCTGAGTGTACAAGTGCTGCAAGAATTGAAAAAACCCGAAATATCGATCAGACCGAACTTGGTAGAAGATTTTCGTACAAGATGTCGTAATTTTCTGATCAAACTTTGCAAGGGAATTCAAGAGCGATTCGATTTCGATGATCCTCTATTGAAAATGATTCCCTTACTGCATCCATCTAAAGCTCTGTCAAGAAATGAGCGAAACAAAAATCAGTCGCTCTCGCTCATCGAGCTTTGCAGCATCGTTCCAAGAGCCAAACCCACGAACTTGCAATCTATCCAGCGCCTAGATGATGAATGGCGTCGACTTCCACTCGACGAACTTCCTGAAGATGTGGTCAAGGAAAAAGAACCAGATATTTTTTGGCACAAAGTTTCTCAGGTTACAGATTCCGAGGGCTGCAAAAAATATACAGAACTACCGCCTTTCGCATTAGCAGTTCTATGTACTCCTCACGCGAATGCAGACTGTGAAAGAGTTTTCAGCAAATATAATTTGGTGAAAACAAAAAGTAGGAATAGACTGACAGTACAGAACATTGAAGTCGCTATGCTGGCTTCGCAAGCAGTGAAAATGAACGCAAACTGTTGTGCCGCGTTCGAGCCGACCAAGGATATGCATAGCCGAATGACGTCTGCAATTTTTTACGATGCTCCGAACAAACAAACGGCGGATGCAGAAGATCACCGAACTATTTCTGATTTGGACGTGATATTCGAAGAAATCTAAGTTAAAGATTATGAGAGTACAGAGACTAGACTAGAGTATAAGGAAAATACTAGATTTATTAAGCGTTGTTTCAATATTCGATAAATATTCGATAAAGAAAATACTAGATTTATTAAGCGTTGTTTCAATAAATCATTTAATAATTTGTTATACTCGTGAATAAAAATAACATTACTTACATGGTTGATATAGTTTACCGGAATAAATACCACATCAAAACAAATATCGCCTAATCATTTTACTGATAGTGAAATAAATTATTTGCATTTGAATATCCTCAATAATAATTTTGACCCTGAAAAATTTTTTCCAAACATAAATGTGTTTACTTTTGACTTTTTTCCGTTCTTCACTCAAGTGAACGAATCCTCGTTTCAAGTAAAAATCTTCGATATTAATAGATTATTAACTTTTTTCAATATATTTTACATCATACATTAGAATTGCCTTATAATATCAAAAAGAAATATTTAAAATGATGTTTCTTCTTTGCGTACAACGGTTACTGCCCTTCAATAACGGCATGAGAAAGCATGAGAAAGCTTTTTTTCTCTGGAATGCGATTTCCGACACAGTTTGTGTTTTTGGGTTGGCAGCGCCGCAGTGGAGCACGAGCGTACCAGTTTTCCATTTGTAGTACCAGCTTTGAGCGAGCTCAATACAAGGATTTCTAGGTGGGCGTATGACATCCCTGATCATTGCTTCCTCATCTTGTCTTGCGTGAAATGAGCGCAAATATATATCAAGAGAAAAAAAGAGATAGTGTGATTGGAAAAATTGAAGCCGAGTACAAAGTGGAGAATGATACGTAGAAAAGACGTGAAGCTCTCTTATCTCTGTCATCGGTAATATTTTCTTGCGAATGTTTTTTCGTTGATTGACATTATTAACCTTATTCCAACGTGTCTTACGCAGCATCCAAAGTTTTTTTTGTGTAATAAGGATGAAATTTGGTACACTGAAAAAATAGATGAAAACACGGAGAAAATGGTTGGTTGGGACGACCAACTGATTTTTAGTTGTGTATATTTCGGTTACTCTAACCATCTTCATCGTTACAATGACCACCTAGCATTAGTTCCATATACTATTAATAGTTGGTTGACGCGACTAGTCAACGCGACTGGCTTAATTAGTTAATCTAACTAATAAAATGGTTTTCAAGAGGGTAAAGGATGGACAACAAATTTCATAGGCACTGTAGTCAACTATATGATCATATCTGCAGATTTGTCGGTACCCCAAAAATCCGCCGGCTTCCTATCGCACGAGCCAGCTTTCCTCTTGATGTTCCCCTTGATAACCCTTCCAAGCTTGTCTATGTTTGATATCCTCATTTTTTAGTATGAATATTTAATACTTTGCGGCAAAACGCAAGATGGTCGAATCCAAAATGGATTCCCATAGAAAAAAGGGTATTTTTTTTACCTTCTCTTGAAGAAAATACAAAGCTTTACGAAATTGTAAACTTGATATGTGTAACGACATTCAAAGATTGAGATGTTTAAAAACATTGTGTAGATATAAACAAAAAAAATTATAATAAACGAATAGCAAAATAGTCAATACAACCATTTGACTCGTGTTTGACCGAACTAAAAAATTATAAGTTGGTCTACCATTTATAAACAAACGATATAAAAATCGTTGATCCAACAAACTTTTCGTCTAGCGCTCAGAGCACTAAGATATTTGGTTGAGTCAACTAAATTTGTTGTTACCGCAGCCAAGTCATTTTTTTCGTGTAGAAGAAATCGGCGTAATCGGTGGAATAATTTTTGTTTTCGTGAGACAATTTTTTTTATTGATTCGACAGATATTTGTAGATATGAGTAGATCAAAATGTATTTCAATTAAGTTAAATTTTCGTTGCTCTGGTTGGAAATTTTGTACACTTTCGTAAATAGAGATTTGGTCCATTTGCCCATTTTTTTCAGCGCAAATTTTATGTCAAGAGAAAAGACAGTGTCTCGAGACAAGTAGATTTACTTACGTTGCTGATGACCTAACTAGAGACACACCTCGTCTCTAGATGCGAAGCATATTGCTCATATACAGGGATATATTTATGAGGAGACCTCTATCTATAGATTTTTATTCTGCACTTGACATTTTATACACAAAATATTCTGCACATCATTATTCTACACAAAATTATCCTACACATTATTTTCCTACTTATTACAGTCTTTAGCAAAATTCAGTAGTGGAATGGATAATCACGTTGCAGTCTGAGTTTCTGTCATGTTTTCCGTTGGACAAAAATCGTCGCATGTGAAGTTTTGCTACAGGCTGTAATGTGTAGAAAGACAATGTGTAGGATAATAATGTGTGGAATAATGATGAGAATAGAGAAGAATATTATTTCCTGCCACCTTTTCGTGTGTAGAATGATACGTGTAGAATAACCCAGTGCAGAATAATTTTTGTGAAGAATTACATTCCTTGTCATTTCTCTTGTGTAGAATAATGTGTATAGAAACCTGTGTAGAATAATTTTGTGTATAATGAAAATGTGTGGAATAGAGGCCTCCCCTTTTTATATAACAAAAATTATTTTCTCCATGAACAATCGGCATATTTAAACTCTACCACTTATTACTCTACCAGAAATACATCTCTACCATAATAAAACTCTTCAATCCTCCGATAGCTTCCTTATCGACGGTACAGCGACTTTATTTTTTTACCGAAAACCTGTCATTTGGTAGGCTTGAAAATGGGAGAGCTGTCACGCGGTAGAGACATTTGATGGTGGTAGAGATGTTGCCGGAGAGCTGTTTTCTCGGAGACTTGTAATAGAGATATTATTTGGTAGAGATTGATTCTAGTAGGCTTGTTTTTTGGTAGGGATATCAAAACGCTCTGGTATGGCAGAGATGTTATATGGTAGACTTGTCATCTGGTAGTGATATTACTGTAGTGTTTTATTGTGGTAAGGGGGCGTCCATCAATCAAGTGAGGTGATTTTGGCGATTTTCCGACCCCCCTCCGCCCTTGGTGATGTGAGATTTGGCTCGACCCCCTCCGCCCCCCCTAATCACACGTGAGATTTTTCAAAATGCGTGTTTTTAGTGTAAATACACTAATCTGTGCTTGATTGCGGTGTATTTATTTTGAAAAAAAGAATTTGCTTCATTTTTTTTATTAAAGACTGGTTAAGTCTAGTATTTGGGGTATTCCACGGGTAGCTGGACAGGTTTTGGCCGCGAGTCTCAAAATTTTTCGTCCATCAATATATCGTCCTCTTATATGTATCGTATAAAAACATTTCCATGTAGTTATGGACGCCAATTGAGTCTGGGTTTTTGTTGAGTTCTAATCGAAAAAAAAAATTTACGTACCTTTTTACACAGTTGGGCAGCAGAAATTACTTTCGTTATTTCATTATTCGTAAATAACCATTATTCAAAATAATTGTAATTTATTTAATGTCAATTACAATTACTCCAAATAATTGTAATTTGTTAATGATCAATTATAATTACTCGAAATAATTTTAATTTCCTCACGATCAATTACAAGTACTCGAAATAATTGTAGTTTCCTTGCGATCAATTACAATTACACAAAATAATTGTAATTTCCTTACGATCAATTACAATTACTCGAAATAACTGTAATTTGTTTATGATCTATTAAAATTACTCATAATACATGTAATTTGTTTATGATCAATTACAATTACTCGAAATAATTGTAATTTCTTTATTATCAGTTACAATTTCTCGAAATAATTGTAATTTCTTTATTGTGAATTACAATTACTCGAATTAATTGTAAATTCCTTACTATCAATTACGATTACTCGAAATAATTGTAATTTCATTACGATCAATTACAATTACTCGAAATAATTATAATTTTAATGTCACTAATTACGATTACTTGGAATAATTCTCATTTATTGTCAACATTTACAACTTTTTCACCATTAACTCAATCATTACGAAGGTTTTTTCGCAATAGTCAAGTGTAGTGGGGGAGGGGGGGGGGGTCAAATCGACCTCATGCTTGAAAGAAATCGAAAAGTGTTCTTAAAAATCTGAAAAAGTTTATGGTTCACGCTCAAGTCTTCTACATTATGATAAAATTTTTCAATATAGATTTTTTTCAAATTATTTATTATATAATAACAATGAACATATAAACTCGTGAAAAAATAGTTCTTTTCGAAAATTCGTAACTCAGCGACAAATGAATGAAATGGAACGGGTGAAAAAGCAAATTGAAGCGGAAAGCGGATTTCAATAAAAAAATATTGCAAACAATTTTTATGAAATTTAAATCCTTATTTTTCAATATGAAGGCATGCATTTTATTAGGTGTGAATGTGGGAGGTTTTGGTACACCAAACAAAAGGTTCAGTGAAGTAAAAAAAAAATTGGCTTGAATTAACTAAACCCGGTGGTTACGGGTAGCGAACGAAATGTGTAATTGAGTTAACTCAAAACCTATATCAAAATGGAAACAAAAATTGCATTCCCATGAATTCATATATTCTATTGACTCAAAACAGAGTAGAATCCGTACAATTGAAAATTACATTGTTTTGATTGTACATGGTATCCCATTTTAATCTTACAATTAATTTATCTTGAAAAATACTGCGCCGATAAAAAATGGAGTGCAATGAAACTTTTAGGGTTCACAGGAGGACATTAAAAAAACATTTTTTCTGGTCCAAAATTCAAAATGGCGGCGTTAAGATGGCTGATATATTTTTTTAAAATAGAAACATAACTTTTCATTTCGACTAAAAAATTCATCAGGTCAAAACTAACAACTTTTGTGGGCATTTTTTTTATACAGTCTGTAATTCGATTACAATTATTGACTATTTCAGTGTTATACAGGATAACGACGGGTCGTTTAAAGTCGACAAATACTGTTGAAGTGACGAACCGTAGATACCTAATGCTTGTGAGTATTCCACATGCATATACGCATGCACACGGTCCCACTGTCACTTGGGATGTTGAAGATTACCTCCACGTCTCCGTCGTTATCCTGGATAACCCTAAAATACTCAAAAATGGTAAACTATTATGGACTGTATCAAAAAAATCTTCCTATAAAAGTTGTTTATTATAAAAAAAATTTGGTGGAACAAAAACATGTTTTCATTTTCAAAGAAACATGTCACTCATCAAATCCTAAAAGGTTTATTGTACACAATTTTCGATCGGAACTGTATGTTTCAATATAAATCAGCTGTAAGATTAGAATGGGACACTCATTGACCATATCAAAAAAATATTCCTATAAAAGTTGTTAGTTTTGACCTGAAATTTTTTTTAGTAAACGAAAAAAATCATGTTTCGATTTTTAAAAAACATGTCAGCTATCTTAACGCCACCATTTTGAATTTTGGACCAAACAAATTTTGTTTTTAACGTCCCCCTTTGAACCCGAAAAGTTTTATTCCACTCAATTTTTAATCGGAGCAGTACTTTTCGAAATAGATCATCTGTAAGATTAAAATGAGACACCCTGTATATTTGGTAAACTTTACTCAATATGCGATTGTATAACCAAATGGTTTAGTTGAATGAATAGTTTATGTTTTCTAGGCAATTCAGGTGATGTTTACCGAAACAATGTTCAGTACATTTTTTGATCAAATTCAGTAGACCTTAAGAGAAAAAAAAAACCAGGTTTTTTCTCAGTTTTTTGGCTGTGAATTTTGTTTTACATATCGGATTAATATTTCATTTACTTTATTGAAAAGAGAGCTTTTTTCCAGTTAAAAAACACTGGTCAGATTTTTATTGTGCTACATTGACGATTAAGAGACACACAATTAAAGGTACGTTAACTATTTAATTTTTTTATTTTTCGATTAGAACTCAACAAAAACCCAGACTCAATTGGGATCGATAACCACATGAAAATGTTTTTAGATGACATAAGAAGACGATATATTTCTGGACGAAAAATTTGGAGACCCGTGGCCAAAACCGACCCCCCCCCCCCCCTCTAAACGCCTCACGCAATTAATGGCCGCCTCCTAAAGATGTATTTCTAGTTGAGAAAAAAGTGGTAGAGTTGTAAATGTGCCGATCAATCAAATATACTGTTTAAAAAATGTAAAAAAAAATATGTATCGCTTTTTTTTCAACTGGTAGGGGAGACCAGGGGCAATTGTAACAGGGGACAATTGTAACATGGCGAATATCCCCCAAACTCTAGTAGTCCACTGTGTCCCACAGGCACATAATGCGTCTTGCAGTTCCTCACATTTGGTTATTAGGCTAGGAGACAACCATACGAAGCAGTTTTACTATTTTTTTTTTATAAGCTTCCTTGGATATTTTTGTGTCAACTTTTGCAGTTCTTAAAGCCTCCAGCTTGAGAAAATCAACCAAATTCTATCTTTGAAGTAAAAAAATGGAAAATCAAAAATGGACAACCTATACCGGCAACCACGGCACGTAACTTTGGGTTATGTCATGTTTTCTCGGACAAGTTTGGTGTGTCTGAGACTTTATTCTATTATTTCGTGATTATTATCAATTCTATACGACTATTTCCATGTGTTAAGATTTCATCAATGTGGCCGTAATATATAACCCTGTGATAATGTTTGATGTTGTCATATGTTACGTCCTGACCTAACGTCCATAAATTTGATTGTTTAACGAAATCATCACCAAAAACATGATTGAAAATCTGAAGATTTGCGACAGGAAGGTTCGTCGTTTTCGATGGTATTCCGTTCAATTTGATGATAGAAAATAGAAATTCATATTAGCAACTGAAAATCTCAAAAAAATGGCCATCGGTAAAATCGGGTAGTATGGAAGGAAAAACCAGGAACAAAGATTCCTACAAAAGCCATAAAGTCAAACACTCTAACGTCGCCTTCCTAACTGATGTACCCTCCACCGGCCTATCAATCCAAGAGATAGATCCTTGGATTCGAAAATGCTCTTATCATTAGAAAAAAAAATAATAATAAGGCAAAAAGTATTTTGCTCTGTCGTGGAAACGACGAGAGGCGCTGGATTCACCCTCTCGGGAAACAAGCTCAAACAAGGGAATGATCCTCATTTCTCTTTTCTCAAACCGATATATATATATGTATATATGTACGAGTATATGCATATACCTACAATAAACTCAGAACAAAAACGAACGGAATGGCTCTAAATAACGATGAATTTTCCAATTCCATGGTAATACAGAATTTGGAAATAAATAATTAATTGAATTAGATAACCAACTTTCGGGATAAATTCGCAATAAGGCTGAGTTACAAAATGGACAAATGAAATTGGACAATAATTAAATAAACAATGAAATAGAACAATTCTTAAATAAATAATGAAATAGAACAATAATTAAATAAATAATGAATAAATAATGAATTAATAATTAGATAAGCAAATGAAATGGTTGAAAATATATTTATATCTCCTTTAATAAAAATAGATGATAAAAAATAGAATTAAGAACGAGATCCAAATTAAATAATAACGTAGACGGATTCAAATGCAATAAGCATTTAAATACAATCCACCTATTCAGTAATTATTTCCTTCAAATCGAAAAACATCAAACGAATATAAATCATATCTCGAGGAACTAATCAATAAAAATCTACAATTGCAAAACGAAATCTTGCACTGTACTCAGAATTACGAACCTATCCGATAAATAATTTAATGTTAAATCCAATAATAAAACCCAAGGAGAAACAAGTTAAAACTTATATTGTTAAATGGAAATAATTCAAAACTCGAAATTATATTTTCCTGTGTTAAAATCTAAAGGAAAGAAAGAAGCCAAACGCTCAGAGGCAAGACCCAGTTACATAGGGCCCCCACCCCTCTTTCGACGTTCCACGGGGCTTGCGCGGCGAATCGAGAGATTTGGCTCTAGTCGCTACCCAGAGATCGCTCGAATGTCTCCCCACTCCAACCCCTCATTCCAGCCACCCGCCTTTTCACCCACCCCGATATTTCCCCTGCCTCCTCCTTGGAGGAAAAGAGAGCGCGAAGGGGACTTGAGATTTCTTTAGTCATGCGCCGTAGTCATCCACCCTCCCCTCTTTTCTAGTCGACTCATACGGGGAGGCTTATGCGACCACACCCTAAAAAAAATGTAATATGGAGAACCAAGGAAAAACGATCTTTCAGACTCAGGTTCAATTTTTTTTAGCGAGAATGTTTAAACATTGTCACCTTAGAAATTATTAAATCGTCTAACCATTTATTTATAATAATATAAATTTAAGTTTAACACGCAAAAATATCGCATAAAAATACTTATAAATAATTTAAGATCGCTACTTCATATATTTTATTTTTAAATAAAAATGGCATAATTAAAAAATAGTTAACAAACAATAGAACGAAAAGAAAGAATAACCAATTTAACAAAACGCATAAAATATTTACTACAAAGGAAAAGAGACTTTGTAAATGATAGAATAAGCGCGTAAAAACATTTATAATGTTAAAATTATTGTTACTATAAGGAATTAACATTGTCTACGAACTAAGAATGTAAAAAGCGTGGGGCACATGCATATGCCTGTATATGTGTTCAGGGATACCGACACACGCATAGGACCCACTCAGCGATCTACGCTAGCGTCCTCACCGCGCCCCAATCTCTAAGGGAAGCTCGCGAAAGCGGGGAATAGATTTCATAGGGGAAAATGCATCTTCTATCTTGCTCACACCATCCCCACCAAAATCGATCGGGGTGACGTGGATCGCTGGGTATATAAAGCGCGGAAAAAGCGCTCTCGACAGACTTCTTCGATTTTTTCTGACCTGGAAACTTCTAAATTCATCGTCCACTCCGAAACCATTCTTGAGTTGAACTTGTGAAATTTTCGACAAAGACGTTCTTGGTTCGGGATTTTTCCGAAACAATTCGCTTTTGGACTTAGAATTTTTCACTCGATTTTTCGAAAGAAGTTGGTTTTTTTTTTCTGTTTGGAATTTCAAGTCTTGAATTTCTGAATCGAAATAGAATCGACTTTTCATTTTTTTTTCTCGAATTTCGAAACGACTCTTTGAATGTCGGAAAAGACTTTGGATCTCGTTTTATTTCACTTCATTGTATTTTGTCTAGTTATTATTTTCTGTTTAATAATTTTTATTTATTTCACTCTAACGACCGCAATCCACGAATTGTTGGAACAAGTACAAATCGCGCTTATCGTTAAATAAATCGCGGAATTTAAGATTGATCTTATTGTGCAAACCATTCTTTTATTCTTTTAATAATTTTAAAAATAAAAATTGGATCTCAAAAAAATAAAATCTGTGCATCGACATTTTCTTCGATTTCGTCATCTACCTGCCACGCCCTTGAGCACTCGCCGATCTCCTCATCGTTTCACGTCCGGATCATCACCGGTTACCAATGGTATCACCCTTCCCATCAGGAGAGCATCTGACCTTGTAAGTGAAACTCTATTTATCTTATAAAATCATTTTCGTGATTGTGCAACGTTTTATCTCCGGAAAATTATAATTCAGTGAACCTTATCTATTCGGACAGAAATTAATTAATTTCAATAAACCTTTTGTCGTTTATTGGAGAAAGGCCCAATTTTACTCAATCGAATCCTTACCTTTTCGATTATTCTCATGGCGTTGGTGACATAATTCTTTCAAAGTTCGATTTTTAGTTTATTGTTAATAACGTGGATCAGGAAAATTTATTTGTGAATATTGGCAAAGTTAAACGTCTCGTGTTTTCCCTCCTTTTATTTTATTAATGCAACCCACTATCTAATATCCACCGGTATCCATTCGCTCTTGCCGTTACAATTGTCCCAGATTTCCCCTACCCAAATGAATGCTACAGCTGTTAACGTACGGAAGATATCGAATTTAATTTGTTATTTTTCTAATCTTCCATGATCGTCGTTATTTTCTTCTCCTCCGCAATTTTTCGCACACTTCTAACTTCGGCTAAAATATAGAAATGTATAGTATCTATTTGAATACTCTATATTTCGGTCCTCCCTTTAAAACTCATGAGCGCAGAACTAACAGTATAATAGTAAAGTACTTCTGTTTAGCAAAATCTGTTATTAGTTTTGTGTTTATTTATTTCACATCTTTTTGTAGACCATATTTAGTGTTTTTGGGGTTTCATTGAAATTAATCGCATCTCGTGTTTGCCACAGAATACACAGAAATGGACAAAACGTCATATGGAGCTTGTTGAAGCACAAACGATGCAAAATGTCGAGATAGTCGGCTGACGAATATTTTTTTCTTTTTTTTAATTCTTCTACAATATCGTCACTCGTCAGCGCGCAAAGCATTCGACGTTTTTTTCCGAATATCGAACGCTATTCTCTATCGAAAATTTGCGTTTGGTTCGCGTAGACGCAAAGCGCGGCCGTTTGCCCGGCACGCGCACTCCACCTGCGAATACGGTTCTTTCTCCTCTGAATGAGAATTGATTGCGCTCGAATCCTCCCACACACACATCGAACTTGCACTGAGCATCGGCAATCGAATTCTCTTCTTCTATTTTTTATCCTCGCGAGCTCTCTTTTTTCACTAGTTTTTGCTCTCTTCCTCTCTTTTTATCGTGGTCTTGCAGGAGTGCTTTCCACTCGTCTGTCGCAACTGACGCACTCGTACATGTTGAATCGTCCTATATGCGATCATTTTGGGACAGTGAAACGTTTGATAACCTGTCTAACAAAATCGCTGGCCCACCCCGCGCTCGTGGTTGTGATACGCGACAGCATGATCCAACCGGAAGTGAATGAAATCGTCCAAGCGCTGCAACGAAGAGGGAGATTTTCGAGCAAATATCTGCACTCGGGGAATTCCATATAAACGCGATCTCATCATTGAAATGATGAACTCAAGTCCATTATCTTTCCACTTCTTTTGTTTCCATTTTCAAAGCCAATTGGATTTTGACAATGGCCATTCTCTTGCCAAACATTGTTTTAATGGAACAAAAATAAATCCATTAATCGAGCATTTGACAGAAGAAGACTATACCCAGTGAACTCGCTATGTTGCAGCAATGTAACATGGAAGTTACATGTAATGTTATAATATTATTCCTATGAAACGTAGCTGTTATAGAATGTGCAAGTAACATGTTATGTAACATTTGTTACATGCAGGTTACATGACTGGTACATAACTTTGTTACATTACAGTAATGTAAAACAGTGTTGTAGCCGTTACGTATCATGCTTATAACGAAGTGACATTACAGTAATATAACATATGTTATACTGCGGCAATATAACATGGAAGTTACATGTAATGTTATAATGTTATTCTTGTGATACATACAGTAATACAAATTTCAAGTTTTGAGATTATTTGTTTACGGTCATTTTCATCGTTCTTTAGTCGTTAAACTTTAATCCTGTTCCTGCCTAAATTTTGTCCTTAGAGCTGTTTTTTTTGCTTGAAAACCAGAACTTATATACATATGTTCTGGCCTTATATACATACATGGCCTTATATACTGGCCTTATATATCTGGCCTTATATACATATGTTGTATTCCATACGAAACCGACCAATCCGTACCCCGACCATTTTTGATTTTGTTGGATTTTTTTGTACGTACTGGAAGCAGTCTTTCAAATTTTATTTAGTTTTTGTCTCAACCCTTCTAACTACAATAAATATATCAAAATTTTACACTGTTTTTTTAAATGCTTACACCTTTTTAGAAAACGGAGATATAATAAGAAAATAGAAAATCTTTTTTTTTCATCTTAAGTTGTAGTTTAATAAACAAAAATACAACGAAAATATCGAAATTTATTTTCATGTTTTTTTTAGATCTAAACTCGAATTTTTGTTTTTTTAATTTAGACCATTTTGATTTTTTTTTGAAAAATTTCACCACTTTCTAAGAGACAACTTTAAAAATACTAAAAAATTCGCAGTTCGTCATATTCATGACTTGTATTTTTGGTCTATTTTTTAAATTATGGAAGTGAAGTTAAAGTTTTGTCTATTTTTGAATTTAATGGAAGCATTGGTTGGGTTGAGACCGGTTCACTATTTTGTTTATATTAATACTTTAGCGTGAATAACGAATAAATATTGAAGTTAAAAAAAAAATATTTTGGGTTTAAAACTAAAAGAACTTGAAAATAAATTTCGATATTTTTTGTTGTATTTTTTAAACAAAACTACAACTCAAGTTTAGTTATGAGCATTTAAAAAAAAATGGTGTCAAACTTTGGAAAATTTATTATGGTTAGAAAGGTTGAGATGAAAATCTAACAAAATTCTGAAAGATTGCTTTCAGTCCTTACAAAAAAATAGAAAATTTTCATCAATGTAAAAAATCGTCGGGGTTTCAGATTGGTCGGTTTCGTATGGACTGCAATATAAACAGTAAGAGAAAGAGACAGATTGCATAAAACCATTTTCTCTACCGGCATTGTTAAATGTACGTGAGTGATTGCCAATTAATATAACTGGCTCGCCTTGTTTCCGTAATCGATTGCAAAGTCTATAATACCAGCGATAACGATGCTCTATTTACATGAACGTGTATTTTCCGCATATTTATTTTTTCATTACTGCACCGAGCCCTATTAATTTATCCGTTTACAGAAAAAAAACGATTTCACAAATTATTTTCGGATTAAACGAATGCATTGATTGAAAAAGAAACTTGAAAATCCAGACTCGTACGCATGTGAATCGATATATGCGAACCGCTCGTTGTGGATTTATTTGTGTATAATTAAATCGTTTTTGATTATACATAATTTTAAGCTCCTTTGACAAAATGAATAAGAAATATTCGGCAGATAAAGATTTGCAAAGGGTCGTAAGCAATGGCAAAGTTAACGGAACTTTGTGAAATCAATCTTGAAATTTGAAGGTTTACTTCTTCATATACTTATTCGGATTATTTGAAAGAAATTACATGTGGAACATTGTACCAATATTCTAAGGACTGAAGGAACACATCGTGTGGATACGTTCCAGTGGATCGAGTATTAATTAAATGTCGTTGATTGAAGTGTCTGCGTCTCCGAGATTGACTGAATCTTATTAATAAGGTTCTTCGGCTTCTCGGCGATCCAAGGACGAGAGGTAGAGAAAGAGAGAAAGAAAATCTCCTCATGTGTCGTTGGTTATATGGGTATTCCTTAAGAACTGGACAAGAGGAACGCCTTCACGAAGCTCGTTAACCCTGCTCTCAGCCTATATCTCTCGCACGTAACCAGAAGAAATACTTGACGTGTCCCAGCACTTAATGTTCGCGCGTGCGCTTGGTCGACCATCGTTTGCTGAAATTTTGCATCGTTTGCATCGTTGTTGTCCGTCCGTCCGTCTGTCTGTCACAATTAACCCTTTATCTTGGGAACGCGTGGGGGTATCGAGTTGAAATTAAAACCATATACTCAGGTCTACGGTCCCTTGAAGCTGTGAAAAAGTAAAACTTCTAAGTCAACGTAAAAAAAAGATACGGTCATTTATGCCACAAAAAACATTTATTTCGACACTCTGAAGGGAATCAAAATTTATAGGGTATTTTCCGTTGACCTAGAACTATGAAATTTGGCAAGTAATACTGTCTTATACTACAATCATAGGAAAAAATCTGAAAACTATAAATTTCTAATTGAATCATAAAAAATATAGTCTTTATTTAAAGTACGTGATCAATCATTTGTACGGAACCCTCGGTGGGCGAGTCCGACCCGCACTTGTCCGTTTTTTTTCTTCTTTATTTCTTTTTGAAATAGTGCGTGTGTGGGAAAAACCTTTAGGTTTCTTATGAGAAAGCATTTTATGAAAAAATAATTGTCAATAACGTCAGAAAAATATGATTCTTCATTTTTAATATTTTTTTAATATGAGTATGAATATGAGTATGAATATGAGTATAAATGAGTATTCATGAATAATTCTTCACAATCGTTTCGAATGATCATTAGGAACGATCATACATTCAAACGATATCTATAAGTCATGCGTCGAGTCTTCCATGAACGTAAACAGAAATATATGGGGTCTTCTTTTTGAGCTCAATTATTGTCTGATCTATAATCTATTATTGTCTGATCTATAATCATGAAATAAATCTGAACCTTTCAGATTTATTTCATGATTATAATGAAGGGGGGAATCGTCTGCGATTCGGCCAGTGATTCCAAATAAAAATGGACAATTTTTCGTGTATCGTTTCGATCCATATTCGGATCCTCTTCATATTTATTATTTCTGAATTTGTATGGGTAATTCTTGATCATTTGATGAATCTTGGATAATAATTATTGTATTAAGACTGGTCGTTTTTTGCGATTCTTGATGTCTATAATTTCGTATTTGATATTTTTCAAGATTCATTTTTGATCAAAATTAAAAATTTTCAATACATTTTGACTGTTTAACCACATCATGTAATGAAAATTGTTAATTTCGAACAAAAATGAATCTTGGAAAACATCAAATACGAAAATCATAGACATCAAGGATCGCAATGAAACGACCCATCTTAATACAATAAATATTATCCAAGATTCATCGAATGATCAAAAATTACCCGTATAAATTCAGAAATAATAATTCTGAAGAGATCCGAATAAGGACTGAAAAGTTATACAAAAAATTGTCCATTTGAATTTGTAACCACAGTCGATTCCTCCCTTCACTATTTTCTCTACACAGCCGCACATCCAAAACAACACTTACTTTATGATTTTTTATTATTACGATTCTACTGCAACTAATCCACTATCAAATTTTGTAAGCTTCTATACCTGCTGTTTTTGATATTTCTTATTAAACAAAAACTTAAAAACTCAAAAAATGAATAAATACTTAAAAACCGGCAATTGTAGATCGAAATTCGTAAGCCAGTAGACATAAGAGGCAAATTTTATTTTTGAGGTGGACAAACTATTTTTTATGGAATCACGCAAAAATAATTATGAATAACACATACCTTTGCAGATGAGTGAAAATATTATTGTCGAAATATATGTATTTATACAAAAATGCAGGGTTTCAACACTTTTTTTTAGGTGTTTGAATCAAGCCATTATTATTTCTTGCATTTTTTCGTTATAACAGCTGAGATTCAAGATTTTTAAAACTAGCAAAACTAATTATTAGAAGTTTTAGTACAATCATCGAAAAAATTACGAATACAATGTGAGAGGGCTTTTGGCGTTAGAAATCGGTTGACTTAAGAGAAGGTTATCGTCGAAAGGCATGAACAATGCTTACACTTTGAGCATTTTTTAACATATAAAATTAATACTTTTCAAATAAGCTTTAACGTATTTCATTCTTCTATCAATGAAGAGTGAATTCTTATTTCCATTTATTTAAAAAAATCCAAAATGGTGTCTCCAGCTACCGTCAAATAAAGCCGAGCACGGCAAGTTTTGGTCTGGGCGTGGGGTGCTCTACAGCTCTGCCAGTTCATCCGAAACAAAAACAGGTTGAAAATTATCGAACTAGATTAAATTTAAGGAGCCTTATTGATTTGTGTTATACAAAAAACCTCCGAATAACGAAACACCAGCCGTTTGAAAGAAACACAATTACTTTGCCTTGTTTTTTCGTTTTTTTTTGCTTCAACGGACCAAGAAGTTATTTCTAAATCAATTTTTGCCCTGCGAATTGGAATTCCTTGCAATTGTACAGTTATTCATGTGAATCGGTTCATTGGTTGAAGCTGCAGAGCGCCCGGTGCGCTGAAAAATGTTATTCCCAAAAAACGCATTTATTTTCAACATTATAAAAAATCTTTAAAAATTTACTTTAAATATGAAAATACCTTTTTACTTACGTGTTCTAAACACGTTAAGGAATTATGTAAAAAAAAAAACACTAAACACATCGAATCTTTCATCGTCATGAGCGGCAACCTCCCCTTAACAAGGAATACTCTATCAGGGTTGCAAATAATGCATTACTTTTTTTAGTGCATTCGCATTTTCATTAACCATTAACATTTAATGGTTATTGGAAATAATTTCCATTAATCATTAAAATTTAATGGTCGATAGAAATTATTTTCATTAACCATTAAAATTTAATGATTAATAGAAATTATTTTCATTAACCATTAAAATGTAATGGTTAATGGAAATTATTTTCATTACCCATTAAAATTTAATAGTAAATGAAAATTGTTTTCATTAACCATTAAAATTTAATGGTTAATGGAATGTACTTTCATTAACCACTAAAACGTAATGGTTAATGGAAATTATTTTCATTAGCCATTAAAATTTAATGGTTATCGGAGATTATTTTCATTAACCATTAAAATTTAATGGTTAATGGAAATTATTTTCATTAACCATTAAAATTCAATGGTTAATGGAGATTATTTTCATTAACTATTAAAATTTAATGGTTAATAGAAATTATTTTCATTAACCATTAAAATGTAATGGTTAATGGAAATTATTTTCATTAGCCATTAACCATTAAAATTAATGGAGATCATTTTCATTAACCATTAAAATTGAATGGTTAATAGAAATTATTGCCATTAACCATTAAATGTTAATGGTTAATGAAAATGCAATTGCTTCCAAAAATGTAACGCATTATTTGCAACCCTGCCAATTACAATGTATCGTGTAATAGAAAAAATTTCCATTACCCACTGCAGTGTAATGTGTAATGGACAAAACTTTGATTGCAATTTTGAGAAGGAAAAATATAGATGAATAAATTATTGCAGTTTTGCATTACATTTTATTGACTTAGGACTTAGATTTTCAGAATTATAATATAGATGCTTTTTAGAATTTAAGGTGAAAATCTAAGTCCTAACTCAATAAAATGTAATGCAAAATTGCAATAATTTATTCATTTATATTTTTCGATTCCCAAAATTGCAATCAAAGTTTTGTCCATTACACATTACATTGCAATGGGTAATTGGAATTTTTTCTATTACACACTACATTGTAATGGACAGGGTTGCAAATAATGCATTACTATTTTAATGCAATTGCATTTTCATTAACCATTAACATTTAATGGTTAATGGAAATAATTTTAATGGTTAATGAAAATAATTTCCATTAACCATTAAATTTTAATGGTTAATGAAAATAATTTCCATCAACCATTAAATGTTAATGGTTAATGAAAATAATTTCCATTAACCATTAAATTTTAATGGTCAATGAAAATAATCTCCATTAACCATTAAATTTTAATGGCTAATGAAAATAATTTCCATTAACCATCACATTTTAGTGGTTAATGAAAATAATTTCCATTAACCATTAAATTTTAATGGTTAATGAAAATAATTTCCATTAACCATTAAATTTTAATGGTTAATGAAAATAATTTCCATTAACCATTAAATTTTAATGGTCAATGAAAATAATCTCCATTAACCATTAAATTTTAATGGCTAATGAAAATAATTTCCATTATCCATCACATTTTAGTGGTTAATGAAAATAATTTCCATTAACCATTAAATTTTAATGGTCAATGAAAATACTCTCCATTAACCATTAAATTTAAATGGTTAATGGAAATTAATTTCACTAGCCATTAAAAAAGTAATGGTTAATGCATTACTTTTTCATTAAAAATTTCGCAACCCTGTACTCTATATACATCCTACATCATGTGTAAGTGGTGATTATGACTTCGGCTCCCAGCAGAGAGAATATAAATGTGTAACATCTACCGTAATGACATTATTCCACGTGTACAATGTCGTAATGATGCCCTGCAGTGATTGCGTGGGTGCATCGAGTAACCGTTCGCTCAATCCTTACAATGAACTTGTATCTTCGTCTTACTCTAGTTCGATAGCCGGCAGATGTCTAATAAACGGTAAACGGCAGAGCAGAATTCAAAGTCTCCATGTCAGTATGCATGACTTTGATTCGAAAAAATTTTGTAGGATGGCTTGAAATAAAAAAAACAACAAAAAACAGATTAATTTAAAATAGTGATGCATAGTTGTTCTCAAAGTTGTTATAATTGAAATGCAGAAGACATGGCAAAAATAGAATGAGACATTTTTCTAGCTCCTAATCAGCCTCCTGGCGCTCAGGCTCACCGACTCTTCCCTTGGTTGCGTCAGCCGCTACGTGGGGCTGACAGTATTATTCACCGTTTGCATGATATCTGCAGCAGGGTCCGGGGACAGGGGTCGAGTGAATAGTCATGACAGCGCCACGCAATGCGAACTACGTACGGCTATGAAAAGGCACCACCGATTCCTTTGGTTTTCTATAGGAATACATGGAAGTGCCAGGGGGCTGCTCCAAATTGTCTCACCAAACACACACACATGTATCTACCCAGAAAACACACTTGGACAATTTACGAAACATTTACGTATCATTGAAATGTAATAAATACGTCATATAGTGTTCATCACAAATCCAAAACTTTTTCATAATGCACGTAAACGAGATGTATATAATACGTCTTGACGATATGTAGTAAGGACATCAATGAATGATGAAGGAATTACCAAAAACTATAGACATCACAAATATGTAACATTGATACGTCAAGATCTCATCATTCTTATACGAGATATTTACATATACTGTGAACCTGTAAAACTGTTACGAGTCGATGCTGTAACAATTATAGAAGATTGGTGATATTATAATCTCGTAGTATAGTATACGTATCAAATACATTTAATGTGTTACATGAATGTTACAAGACATTTTTTGTAACAAATCCGTACCAATTACAGAACATTGCTGTAAGAATTATAAAAGATTGGTGATATTATAATCTCGTAGTATAGGCTACGTAACAAATACATATGATGTGTTACATAAATTTGACACGACATTTCTTGTAACATATCCGTAACCTATACATATAAATCTACATAACCTCAAAATATCTTGAATCATTTTGAGGTTATGTAGATTGAGGAACGCAAACAATATGTGAGTGTAATTAATGATATGCGAGTGTAATATGTCAGTGGAATTCGATTCTGAATCTGCTGGAATAAATTTCTACTATGATTTTCGATGCTATTTTGGCATAACACCCCTCTCAAGAACCCATAAGGGTTGAAAAAAATCGTCCCCGAACGAGATTTCGATGAGGTTGAAATTTTGATGAATTAATTCATAAGATAATTTCACGTTATACATTCTTGGCACCCCCATCACCTCCTGGCCGCCAGCGTGAACAGGCCCATTAATATTAATCATTTGTCAATGATTTATCAAATTTAAATCTCCTATGAAGAATCCGTTCAATACGTCAAAATAAATTTCAGTAACTCATGTACCCCAAATGTAATATTAACATTACGGGTTAATATGTAGATAATAGCGTAGTGGTAGCGTGTCAGTGTGAGATCGTCAGAAAAGTTCAGTATTCAGGCATGTCCTAGTCCCCTACAATCGGCAAATTAACTTTCTCGGATCTGCGCAAAGTTGAGGAGCATATATCAGGAAAAATGTATAGCTAATAAGTTAAATTTAAAAAAATATAATTTTTTAAATATTTTTTTCCTTCTATTTTTGGATATAACCATGAAACTGGTCGTCGCGAGTTCAAACCCCGATAGCGACGTCTAGTTATTTTTTTTCTAAATAAACCCTAATATTATGTTATGTTTAAAAATAATAAAATATTAATTACAAAACCTCCATTTTATCAGAATTATAAAGAAATATAATATTACAAATAAAATAAAAATTGCACGTTTCGTTACGTAGGAGTTACATGTGCTGACTGTGTTATGGCTAGGCTAACTCGCCTCTTCCCGTGCGTTCCGCTCTCGTGAGTGCGAGCGAGATAGAACTAAAACTTTTAACACATATTTCTCGAAAACGTCTGAATGGAATGAAAGAAAAATGGTGAGGCCACCTGTACAAATTAATTACGCAAGTAGCCCCACTGTTCTTTTTTTATTCCATCAAGCCATCTTCGAGAAAAATGTGTTCAAAAACTTTTGAGGTTATGTTGACCCTTAGACTCCCTTTATGACTATGAGACGAGTTTGTTACATCTTTGAGCTGAGTGTATTACATGTATGAGTTGAGTTTGTTACATCTATATGAATTGAATATTTTACATCTTGGGTATGGGAATGTTCATTATTATTCCTCGTATATTTTTCATGTCTGTGACTTGTTTAGAGGATGACATATTTACGAACAAACTCTGTTTGTTTCACGGAGTTTGTGATGGAAATGTTATATCCAATGTAGCACGCGTTAGAAAACATTGCCGTAACTATTTCGGGATTGTGTTTGCTGGGTATGTTTCTTTGAAACATTACAAGCTGAAACGTCCAATTTCAGTGTCATTTTTCATAAATTGACGATTTATCGAAATAAATGACAAAATTCTAATCTCTGGCGCAATTCTGGCATTTAATTGTCCGCTTGTGGTCCAAAGTGTTATAGTGCTATATTTCCTGGACGATGAGCAAAGTGTAACGAACTTGAATGGTGTATTTAAAGAAAAACTGTAATAAATATTCAAGTGTACGTCCCTTCAGTTTAAAATTACATCGCGAGGCTGTCGTCACCCACGCGCCTCTTTATACAATGCACACACGTCTCTTCTTTCCTCATTCTTCGGGGTCCAGTCTTAACACACACCGTTCCTCTCGTCAATCGGTCTGTATACATGAAACCCGCTTCACGGTCGTCGCTTTTATTCTCTCGCACGCACGCACGCACGCACGCACGCACGCACGCACGCACGCACGCACGCACGTACGCACGCACGCATGCACGCACGCACGCACGTAAGTACACACACACGCATGCACGCATACACGCACGCACGCACGCATGCACACGCACACGCACACGCACATACTGAGCGACGTAATTTTATCCTTGTTCGTTGCCTTCTGGTACGAAATGAAGCCGCGTCTCGCGATCGCCCCAGAGCGATTCGCGTCCTCATCCTTGACGACGAGACCTCTTCTTGTTCCTTCTACATACAAGTTTATTTCAGTGTGGATACACACATATATACATATATGAGGTAATCCACGCCATTTCGCTCGGGCGTGACCCTGAGCATTTTTAATTTTTTTCATTTTTTTTAAATAAAAAAGTATACTATGCAAGGAGTATTTTGACCAATTTTTAATTTTTTATCGCATGTATTTCAGAAGTTACAATTTTTCGAAAAATCTGGATTTCAGAAATTTCGGAACCGTTCCAAGGCCGATATCTCTTAAATTAATCGATATATCGAAAAATGTTTGGAGATCGATTTTTTTCATATTAGCTTACACTTTCATAAAAAAAGGGGGAACATTTTTAAATCATCGTTGTCAATAATTTTTCAGCATGTAAAGTGAAAATTATTTTTTTTAAATGATGGCCATTTTTTATTTTTTTCAAAAAATGCTCTAAAACAATATGATGAATTATATGAATTTCAACGCTAGTCCCATAGTGGGCCCATTTTTCCTTCTATTTTTTCAAAAATAAATTTAATATTTTTTCACGAAAATTTTGAGTGTTTCGTGTGAATTAATATGATAACTTTTATTACTAATGATATACGTAAGTAATAATTATTTTGCTTATTTACAATTAGTAATTGTAGTGATAATTTTACAATTAGTAGCCCGATTTAATGTGTTGAAGAATTATTTTTCCATTACTTTCCTATAGAAGAAACGTATGCACAAAAATCGATTGAACAAAAATTCGTCTTTTTTTTTTTTAATCTTCAATATCTCTGGAACTAATGATCGTGCAGCAAGTAAACGGTGGGTTTTGGAAACTTGAATCTACCCTCTATAAGTGCCTATTATTATCATAAACGAAAAAAAATATTTCCATGCTTCATTTTGATTCGAAAAAGTAAAAAAAAAAGCTTTTTTTCTTGTTTTAGAAAATCTACCATAACTTTGCAGATATTGCGAAAAATACCAATGTTGTAAGGTCGTTTTTTTTAGCTCAATACATACCTAAAAACGATGCTAATTTTCAAAACAATCGATCAAACCGTTTTTTGTGACCGAGTCATCAAACTTTTAGAAAAATTGAAGGAACACGTTTATTGATCCCTAATGACCAATTAATTAATGGTATTAAAAATGAATTGAAAAGTTTGCATTTTTTTTTTCTCGAATTTGAATTCAATGAGGGTGAAAACTAAAAAAAAATCCACATTTCGAACAAAAAAAATTTGTTGTTTCAATATTAAATTTTTTTTTTTCTAACTTGATTAAAAAAATTGATTAGCATTTTTTTCAAAATTTTATTTTCATATTTATTGAATATTAAATGCAAAATTATGAAAAAAATGCCAATATAATTTTTTTTTTCAGATTGAAAAAAAAAAATACGAAATTTCGAAAAAAAATTTTTTTTTTTCGAAATTTGGATTTTTTCTAGCTTTCCCCGCTCGTTAAATGTAAATTTAAGGAGGGAAAAAAGAAAACTTTTTTCAAAAAATTTTAACAACCTTAATTGGTCATTAAGGATCAATAAACGTGTTCCTTCTATTTTTCTAAAAGATTGATGACGCGGTCACAAAAAACGGTTCGACCGATTGTTTTGAAAATTGGCATGGTTTTTAGGTATGTATTGAGCTAAAAAAGGACCTCAAAACGTTGGCATTTTTCGCAATATCTGCAAAGTTGTGGTATATTTTCTAAAACAAGAAAAAAGCTAATTTTTTGGACTTTTTCAAGTCAAAATTAAGTATGGAAACAATTTTTTTTTCGTTTATCACAATAACTGGTACTTATAGAGGGTAGATTTACGTTTCTAAAACGCACCGTTTACTCGCTGTACGATTATTAGTTCCAGCGATATCGAAGATTTAAAAAAAAAGACTAAGTTTTGTTCAATCACCGATGCCTCAGCGAAAAATAATCGTAGAACAAAAATAAAAAAAAGCAAATTGAAGCCAAAGAATTCAGCTAAACGATCCATAGATCGGTTAATTTCGGAAGATTTTTTTGGAGCCCATCGACGGTTTTGAAAAAAGCAAAAATTTTGAAAAAATGTTTACCGTGATATTTCTTTCGACTGCGTGGAGGGTGATGCCCATAAGAAATGGTTGACTTAAGATTCCAAAAGTCGAAGATTCAAGCTTCAAAATGCTTTTTTTGAAAACTTTTTACGACCGAAATTAACAAAGTTACAGCCTTTGGAAAATCGCTGAAAAATCTCGAAAATTTTGCTGTTCCTTTAATTTTTTGACTGAGTGTATATATACGGGGCATTCCACGTCAAATCGATCACTTTCGAACCCGACCCCTTTCGATTTGGCTGAAAATTTTTGTCTTTTTTCTACCCCCATTGAAAACATTTTTCAGGAAATTTTCAAATTTTTTTACCCAACCCAAAAAAAGTTATGAATTATTAAAAAAAAAGGCTTTTGTTTTTTCAAATAGCTATAACTTCTTCAAAAATTGACTAATCGGGACTTTTTTTTCGAAAATTTTCGTCTTTTAATGAACTTTTCGAATAAAAAATACAAAAAAAATTTAAGATATTAAAGTCTATGAAATTTTTCACTTTTTCGAGAAAAATCATCGTTTTCTCGGAAGCGCATTTTTGATTTTATTATTATTATTATTATTTTTCAACTTCGTTCAATTCCGGAAAGAATGCCGCCCAAATTGGAGTGGGTGGAATTTTCCTTCTATTTTTTTTTATCGATTGGGATTTTTTTTTGCAACTGGGTTTGTTTCACAGAACACACCACTCTGTAAATTTTTGAGGATTTATAAAGGACCTCAGAGTTCAAAAAACTGAGAAGAAAAACCAATCGAAAGTGGTAATCTGTGAAAATTTTTTGATTTTTTTCAAAACGGTTAAAGAAGAAATAGAAGACACCCATTTATAATTTTTTTGTATTTTTTTCAAAAGCTACATTCAAAAACAAAAAGAATGAAAAAAATTGCCATCTGGGCCCATTTTTGACCAAGCCACCGGCTTTTGAAAAAGACATCCAACGCATATCATTTTGAATCCGCCATTTTTTAATTTTGGCCCATCTTGGCTTTTTATATTTGTTCTTTGATTGAAAAAAAAATTCTTATCGTTTATTCTATATTTTTTACGTTTCCTGATGATTTTGTAACGTCCGGAGACGTTAAGATAATCGAGTCTAAGCGTCGAGCGACTAACGCTTTACTCTGTTGACTACTTATCGCGACAAAAATAACAACTAATGATCGGTAGTGGGAACGTACACTGAAAGATCTCCGGAGACCTTGTTTTATCAACTGGTTGTTAAATTTAGATTTACTTGTTCGTTGCGGAGTTCCTTTTCACACCCAGGATTATGCTTTTTGAGTTAGGTTGATCGTCGATTTATGGTTGACACTTGATTTCAGTTAACACTCGTTTATTATATTGACGTCGAGTATTTCTTTATATCTCACACAATTCACAATTTCGAGAATACAATTTTGAATAATGAGTCGACGCGGTAACACACTTCGCGGACAATTTCAAACACAAACTTTTAAGTTGATTGTTGAAAGGAATCTGCTTCGATTCGGCCAATAATTCCTGATGGTTGTGGAATGATTTTTTGTAAAAATTTTACGTTTCGATCCTCTGTTTGGGATCCTCTTCAAAAAATTATTTGCTCTATAAATATTTTATAATGTGTTAACAAGCTGAATAAATAATTGATGTAGTGTACATTTTTTATTTTTATCGGTTATTAATCGGACATTGATTTCGTGATAGCGGTTCATTAATTATATAATCTAAGGTTATGTTATGTGTCATAGCGGCTAACCTGAATTTCTCGTGTGATTCCGGTTTTATAATAGTAGATTTCGAGGATGATCTCTTGTGTTTATAGATGTAAGTCGATAAAACATGTTGCATTAAAAGAATCCGTGGATGTCTTTTAATGAATTCCATGAGCGGGTTTTAATTGATTGAGAAAAAACGATCGTTATTTTACGAACGTTTTAATCTGTATCGGTAAATATTATTTGTGAAATTTATGTGTGTGATATATTGTTGTATATGAAAATGTGTGATGTTTACCAATTAAAGTTGAGAGATAGATATTTATCAAAATAAACGTTGAAAACCAGAACGATTAATTAATCACATTTTGTGGCGTGCGATCGAAGATCGTTCGAGAGACTGAGTGGTGTGGGGAAATTCGGTGAGTGAAGGGGGTGTAAGTGGTCATTGAATCAGTGTCGTGTCAATATATTTTAAATTCATGTGTACGAGCAGTGCTGAGTCGAAGGAATTTGAATGTATGTATATAAATTTAAGTCATGTTTTGTATATAAAATTAATGAATGTATATAAAATTAAGTAATATTTTGAATGTATATATGTCTTAATAATTAATTTTGAGTATTTAAATTATTGTGTTATATGTGCGACTAAGTTTGTCTACAGTACTGAGCAATTGAAGTGGGATTTTTTTGAGAGCCTGTATTTTTGCAAATAAAACGAGAATTTGGAAAAACCTTGATACATGGTAGATAGGAAATTTCATCAGCTTTCGATTGCGACCATGTTCGTCGCGATCGGTCAAGAATTGCGGGCGTGGGAGGCAAAAAGGTGGGGGAGTGCAAAATCAGGCCTCCCGCGAGTGTCGGGATTTTAGGGTTGCGAGTGCCCCAGAGGCTCTGTGCGGTATCAAACGAAAGGGTATCACTCAGAGATTAAAAAAAGTTTCATTAGAATCGAATCCCCCACCCCCCGAGGGAGGGGTGGTGCCAAAAGGGTGAAACGGTATCTTGGGCATAATGAGAAAAGGGTTCGTCCAATCGGGTTAATTTTTTTTCGAGAATCATTTTTTTTGAGTACTCCGTGACCCTGTGAAAAAAAACCTGAGAAAAACCGCCCCTGAAATGAAAATTCACGTGTCCCGCCGGAACACATTTTCATTCGCGAGCATTTTTTGCATCGAAAAACTCGACAAAAAATTTTTTCAATTACGCCTCATTAAAAAAGACATTTCAACGAATGAAGTCGTATTTTTTTCATATTTTTCCTATGCCTGGTTCATCTCAACGAGGCATTTGAAATACGCGTTGCGAATCGAGATTCTTTCGATGGTCGTGGCTTTCCACAATGGATGAGTACCACTGTTGAGGCTGTTTTCGATCAGTCGTATTCCCATCCCCACCATTTTTTCACGAGCCAATCAAAAGACTTCATGGGACTTAGAATATTTTCGATATCTCGTGTTCGTGCTGGAGCGCGTACCATGGAGAGAGACTCCCGTGTCGCTATCCAGAACTTGGAATATTTTTGCGACAAAATTTTGCTTCCTCCCGCCAATCGAGCGACTTTTTGGCGTATTTTGCGAAACTTTTAGTTTTATTAGGCGTAAAGTAACGAAGATTAATATGCAATAAATTACAATACATTTTTAAAACGTAGATTTATTTGCATGATGATAAAATAAAGAAATTTCTTTTTCCCTGATTATTTTTCAGGTAAAAATGCATGATGGCATGATTATTAATTGTATTGCAAACAAGAATGTTCAAACGTTGAAAACATTAGTAGCCCTGAAAAGGACCATTTATTTTATCTTTCTCGTTTTCATCGAGTTGATTTTCAAAATTTTTAATAACTCGGGGATCGAATTTTTCTATAAAAATGTTCGATACCTCGCGCGAAGTGGAAGGAGTGCAAGCAAAAAATAATTCTCGCAGCATACCGTGCACGTCTCGATTTTTTTTTTCTTTCATCGAGCATAGAGTTTTCCAAGTACAAAATAATTTTTGGCAATGGAAAGAGCCATTGCATTTTATTAAATTCGATCGCGTCGATCCACAAAATCCGTAAAGTCGTCGTCGTCGCTCTGAATGTGCTGAAAAAAACATGAAAACATAAATTTGGAATACCTAAAAACATCAATTTTTGACTGCAGGCAGTTGTATTCCGTTGAAAAATTTTGATGGCTCTGAAAAGGGCCGATTTTCATTTCGAGGCATCGAGTTGCGAGATGATCCAACGCTGATTCAATTAACGTAGAGAGGGGAGAGAGATGCGCACACGTCGGGCAGCGAGAGGCGACTGGAGCAAGAGCCATGCGCGCCACGGCTTTATATACACTAAAAGTAGTAAGGTACAGGGATAGGGAGACCGGGTCCTTCCCCCACCCCTCTCCCTCTGGCCCCGCCCCCTCCCTGCCAGGCCCCACCCCCCACCACTTTGGGCCTCATGGTCGTCTGTGATTGGCCCCCCACCCCTTAGCCACGCCCCCTACCCCCACCATCTGGAAATTTTCCGAGCGCTGATTGCTCCCTATACTGGTCACCCACCCCCACCAGAGTGGCGCAGACGGATTGGGGGTGGTACCCCACCAAAATTCCCCGAGCGCTGATTGGTCCCTATACTGGTCACCCCGCCCCCTTAAAATTTCCCGAGCGCTGATTGGTCCCTATACTGGTCAACCCGCCCCCTCAAAATTTCCCGAGCGCTGATTGGGCCCCGTACTGGCTGCCTCACCCCCTGAGAATTTCCCGAGCTGTGATTGGTCCCTATACTGGTCGACCCGCACCCTCAAAATTTCCCGAGCGCTGATTGGTCCCCGTACTGGTCGCCTCACCCCCTCAGAATTTCCCGAGCAGTGATTGGTCCCCGTACTGGTCACTTGTCCGGTATAGCGCACTATATGGGGCCTCACACCCTCGCAAATTTCCCGAGCGCTGATTGATCCCTACACTGGGCCACCACCCTCGCCAGAAGCGGCGTGCAAGCACGTGCCTTGGCAGCCACGTGACTAGAGTTTCCTCGGATATCTTACAGTCGGTAAAACGGTTCTTTTTTATTGTCGGTCGGTAAATACCGTATATCGGTAAGTTATCTTCTTAACCGTATTTTATAGGAGAAAGGTTATGTGTAATAGACGATACAGGTTAATTTCGTTTAAACGTTTATATTCATTTATTCATAATTACCCGTAGACATGTTGAAACAGAGTACATGGTGAGTATGTGTAATTTATACAAAAGCGACAGTGTTTTATATTTTAACTTGTCATCTCTTTAAGTTTTATACCAGACCTTTTGAACTCGCTTTTTATAAATGGACCGCATAATACAGTTACCTCCAAAAATCTAATTCCGAAGTAATTTTCTGCGCACGAAGAATCCATCCGAACTCTTACAGTCTCTTTTATCGATATATGATTATTTTTTATAAGCTCTTCGACGCACGCTTCATCGATATTTTTATGTTTCTCGTATGACGATACATGGACAAACAATTTAGAACATAGAAGCTCTGTTGATAAAAACGGTGCATGATTGTACGTTACGGAGGAAAAAGAAAACCCGCTCATAGTGCTGGAAACGCAGTCGCAATAGCAATAGCAATAGCAACGTGGGAAAACGAAGATCGAAAGGCGAAATCAGACATGATTTTATAAATAAATTCAAGCGAATTGATGCAGATAAAAATTTGCGTTACATCAAATGAGGTATGGGTTAAATACTACCAAAAAGATTAACGTTGCATCGGATGGACGATAACGATGACTTTAGAAATCATCTTCGAAAATTTTTCGACACATTAGATAAACTGAACTAAGTGTCTATGGGCATCAATCCAGATTTATTAAGAATTATATTATTATATAGTCTTCCTTTGCGTTTTAAGCATTTTCGTCGCGCAATCGAGTGGCGCAGTAAATTTCTGACTCCATAAGAGACAAAAAATCGTTGAAAAGGCAGATGCTCGAAAAACGGTACATACATCATTTCATCGGAAGCAATGATTGCGAACGAAAATTTTATCAAAAAATGAAATAAAAATTCGACGAGCGTTAGAACAGACATGAAACAAAAGGAGCCGTTTAAATTCAAGTGCCATCGATGTGGAAAGAAAGGTCACATAAGTAAATTGCAACAACGCGAATACAGCGGAAAGCTTTTTAGTTTTTACGCAAAATAAAAAACTTCTCAGCAAGCTTTCGAAGCGAAATCGAAAAGTCTTGACGAAGACTGATATCTTGATAGCTCATGCACTTCGCATTTATGTAAAGATGAAGAAAATTCAATTACGATTACTGAAACGAAAAATCAAAAATTGAATCTCGCTAATAATTCTTCGACAGATATAAAATTTCGAGAAACTGTTACGATTGCAAGCAAATTTAAAAAAAAATCCACGAATCTGAAGTTGCACGATGCTCTCTATTTACCAGGTTTACAAACGAATTTATTATTAGTAAGATAACTGATCATGGATACGACGTGATTTTCAAAAAAAAACCAAGCCTCTGTTGTCAACAAAGGCGGAAATGCGATTTCGCAGGTGGGCAGAACTGGTGAAAGAAAAGGATGCCGTTGATAACTTGGTGACAGAATCGCCGTACGAAGCAACCGATAATTTGCATTGCCGGATGGGACATATGAATATGCATGATCTCGTAAGCGGACATAAAACTGGAGCGGTTCTAGGAATGAAGGTGGGTGAAGCAAAAGAAAATTTAAATTGCGATATTTATTTTCGCGGAAAGATGATAAGATTTTTATGCGTCATGAAGAACATTTCCGAAGAAAACGGAAGGAAGTTCCAAACTTTTTAAAAATCGTACATTCGGACATTTGTGGACTAATGAGAGTCGCGTCGAATGGAAATGCGCGATACTTCGTCATTTTCATAAATGACTAATCGAAATGGTGCGAAGTGCGAATGATTAAAACGAAAGATGGAATTTTGTAATCTTCTTAAAGAATATAATGCGATCGCGGTAATGCAAACGGAAAAGAAAATCAAACTCTAGGAAACCAACGACGGTAAGGAATACATGAGCAAAAATATGGAAGATCTCTTAAGAGAAAATGGAATTCGAAGACCCTTAACTGTAAATTACTTTAATTCCTGAGTCGTAGCCTTAATTCGGGAGTCAGGCAACGAAAAACTTGACGCTCAATCAAAAGAAGGAATTTTCGTTGGTTATTCGGAGACATCAAAAGCATACAGAGTACGGATAACGGAAGGATAAAAAATCGTTATTACGCTAGATGGAAATTCAAGTTCAAAGAACTTGAACGACGAAACTCAAGACGAGTTCAAAGAAAATTCGTTTAAAAGAAATAATAACGAGTCCATTATTCTTGAAAAACACAAGGCATCTCGAAAGTTAGAGAAATCGAATTTTCATTGAAAGGAATTGAGAATAATTCGCTTGAAGCGCCGCTGAATCAAATTGGAGAATACAACCATGAAAATATCGAAAATAACAACGAAGATTTTGAAGAAGAAGAAGAAAGCAGAGAAGAAGACTGCCAGGAATACGAAACGAGAGAAGCACCGAGACGAGGTCAAGGAAGACCAAATAAAATAATGACTGGATTAAGAGGGAGGCCGCGAAAGGAGTATCAAATGGTTAATGCAATAAAAGAAAACCCAAACGTAAAGACGGGTACCGAATGTGTTTTTTGTATTGCAGAAACCTCAATTTGCAAAGTTGTCAACAGTGCCGATTCAGGTGAATGGTTCCGAGTTATCGCAGCGGACTAAAATCAATTATGAAAAATGATACGTAGAACGTAGTCGATCCGCCAAAAAATCAGGAAGTCGTTGGAAGTCACGTGATTCTGTGAAATAAATATAATTCAGATCGAACGTTAGAGAAAAAGGTGAGGATTGTTGCAAAAGGATTTTCTCAACATTCAGAAATCGATTTTATCAAAACTTTCGCACCGGTGACTGGACTCTGCTTGATTCGAATAATGACGGCTTTACTTGTCAAGTTCGACATGAACATTCAACAATTCGATGTCACAATAGCTCATGTAAACGGTATGTTAGAGGAAAATATTTACATGGAAGTTCCTGAAAGCCCTAACAAAATTTTGGAAGAGATTATTCGTACTGGAAAGTCGTCCAGCAGAATCGGCAATGCCGCACGAGTTATGTTAAAAGAACTAGAAGTAGGCAACGGTTTGTCTTCTCCAGAAGGCATTTTATGGTCTACATTAAGCAGATCGTTGATGGCACGTACGATTGGCAGAAGAAGTAAAGAAATTAAAATTGATTCAATCAAACGAGAATCCTTGCGTCTTCTATCAACAATCCAAAAATGAAATACTCATAATGACGGAATATGTTGATTACATTTTGGACACACCACGGAATCAAAACATGATTAAGGAACTTACAAATTATTTGTCAAAAAGTTTCGAGATGAAACATGTTGACAATATAAAATACTGTCTTGGTATAGAATTTTTACGAAACAATAACGGAGCAGCGATGCATAAACGAGGATACATAAAAGATATACTCGATCGATATAAGATCAATGAATCTTGAATTTCGACAAGCCCCGATGGATCTCTGAACAAAACTACAAAAGAACGAAGATTCGACAAATCAAAAGATATGCAAACAGCGGTACAGAGAATCGATTAGGTTTCTAATGTATCATGCCGTATGTACTAGACCAGATATAGCTTACGCTGTAATTTATTCAAGTCAATTCAATTTATGGTACGACGAAACTGTTTGGACTGCGGCGAATCAAGTGTTGCGATCTTTACGAGAAACGTCGAATCTTGGCCTAATGTTGAAGAAAACTAAAAAAATCTTTTGAAGGGTACGTCGATAAAGATTGGGGGAATCGTATCATAGATAGAAGATCATACACCGAGCTTACATTTATCCTCGGGGAATGTCTCGTTACTTGGGAATCACGAAAATAACTGACTGTCGCGTTATCCTCGACGGAAGGAGAATAAATGGTTCTTAATGAAGCTGCAAAGGACGCCATGTATCTTCAGAGATTATTGAAAGTATATGGATACAATAAAATGACGAAATTAAAACTTTTTAGCGACAATTGTAGTGCACGAAAACACGCAAAGAATTCAATTTTCCACAATCGTACTAAACATATTGAAATCCATCATTATTTTGTCCGGGAAGTAATCGAGATTTCGAAGTGGAATATATTGCAGCAAACGATACGGCTGCTGATGTGCTCACTGAAGGACTTCTGGGCCCGTAATATTGCAAATGTCTCGATATTCCTGGAATAAATAACGTTTAGTTCTCAAAATTAATTTTCGTCATCATCTCGAAAGGGGGTATTGGATAGAACTCATTTGTTAATTGATTGAGATCGTGTTTTGTTATTTTAGCTACCTCATCTATTACTCTGAAATAAAGCGTCGATCTGTCAACACGTCTTACGATATCTTATGGAATCAAATATCCAAACATTCATTATTAAATGCAGGGATATTAAAACCAATATTTTGTCATCTCTTTGAGTTCTATAATAGATCTTTTCAGTTCATTTGTGATAAATCGAACGGATAAGAATGTTACCTCCAAAAATACAATTCCGAAGTAATTATCCGTGAAAGAAGAGTACCCAAACTTTTGCAGTCTCTTTTATCGATCTATGATTATTTTTATAAGATCTTTTACGCATGCTTCATCAATATTTTCATACTTCTCGTTTGAATGCCCGCAAAGTCCGAAACATTTCAAAAATGCAACTATTTGCAACTCCCGTCTTTCAGAAATTACAAATGAACATCGAATAACAGATGCATAGCTTACGCAAGATCTATATAAAATTTGGAATTTTACAAATTATGTATGATTTTGATTCAACTTATACGATGGGCTTTACACTCTTTTAATTTATCGGCGTTTCATGCACAAAAGATTTTTTAAATTTTTCAAACGATTAATATGGATCTGTGACCTGCAACAATTGTATTGTATAGTGTAAAAAATATGTTCTTCACGATGAAATTTATTCCAACGCAATTGACCCTCCGGAGGGTCATCGTTTCAGACATTCCTTGTGAAGTCTTGACAAATCGTCTTTTTTCCGAATGCGTTTTACGATCAAAGGTGTTTTTTTTCATTAAACAATTTGATTTTACAATAAAAATATCTCATTTGTGTAATAATATCGTTACGGGGTATAATAGAAGGGCATTACTAAACTTGGGTTTGAATAAACCAACATTGACGGTACATAATCTCTTCTCGTCTATCGCTGATACATGCACATGAGTACTTTGACAATTTTTCTGGCGATTGATGAAAATCTGTGACTACCAACATTGTGTTTTCTACTATGAAAAAATGTGCTCGCCACAATGAAATTTATTCCAATGCGAGTGACCCTGCGGAGGACTTTCATTCCGGGCATTCTTTGCGAGGTCTCGACAAATCGTTTTTCATAATAATGTGTTTCGTATGTACAAAAGTGTTTTTGTTGAAAGAATGTGATCTTTCAATAAAAAAACATGTCTTTTGTATGATAATATAGTTTCGGTTGACCCTGTGGAGGATCTTCGTTTCGGGCATTCTTTGCGAGGCCGCGCAACATGTCTTGTGCACGCGAGATTTTTTGGCACCGCTTGTAACTGTCAATAAGAACCAGTGCCCTGCAACGGATGTGTTTTCTTTGGTGAAAAAAGTGCTCTTTACGATGAAATTTATTTCAACGCAATTGACCCTGCGGAGGACCTTCGTTTTGGGCATTCTTTGCGAGACGGCCCAAGATGTTTCATGTACAAGACTTCTTTGGCAATTTTTCTACCTATCAATAAGAATGAGTGACCTACAACAACTGTGTTTTCTTGTGTGAAAAACGTCTTCATTATGATGAAATTTATTCCAACGCGATCGAACTTGCGGAGGGGCTTCGGTTCAGGCTCTCTATGCGAGGCCGCACAAGATATTTCATGCACACTAGTCTTTGGCAATTCTTCTACCTATTAATAAGGACCAATGACCTGCCATGATTGTTTTTCTTTTGTAAAAAAAATGTGCTCTTTACGATTAAATTTGTTCCAATGCAATTGACCCTACTGAGGGCCTTAGTCTCCAACTTTCTTTGCGAGGTCTCGGCAAATCATCTTCTTTCCAAATGCATTTTTTCGTGCGAAGGTTTTTCTTCATGAAAACACGTAACTTTTGAATTTGAATAATAAACATAACTCTTGTATAATAATATTGTTTTAGGTTTCAATAGATTCGAGGTACTAAATTCCGGTTTGAAAAAACCAACATTGACGAAAAGAGCGAACCGTCAATGTTGGATTTTCGAACCGGAATTTGGTACCTCGAATCTATTGAAACCTAAAAACAATATTATTATACAAGAGTTATGTTTATTATTTAAATTCAAAAGTTACGTGTTTTCATGAAGAAAAACCTTCGCACGAAAAAATGCATTTGGAAAGAAGATGATTTGCCGAGACCTCGCAAAGAAAGTTGGAGACTAAGGCCCTCAGTAGGGTCAATTGCATTGGAACAAATTTAATCGTAAAGAGCACATTTTTTTTACAAAAGAAAAACAATCATGGCAGGTCATTGGTCCTTATTAATAGGTAGAAGAATTGCCAAAGACTAGTGTGCATGAAATATCTTGTGCGGCCTCGCATAGAGAGCCTGAACCGAAGCCCCTCCGCAAGTTCGATCGCGTTGGAATAAATTTCATCATAATGAAGACGTTTTTCACACAAGAAAACACAGTTGTTGCAGGTCACTCATTCTTATTGATAGGTAGAAAAATTGCCAAAGAAGTCTTGTACATGAAACATCTTGGGCCGTCTCGCAAAGAATGCCCAAAACGAAGGTCCTCCGCAGGGTCAATTGCGTTGAAATAAATTTCATCGTAAAGAGCACTTTTTTCACCAAAGAAAACACATCCGTTGCAGGGCACTGGTTCTTATTGACAGTTACAAGCGGTGCCAAAAAATCTCGCGTGCACAAGACATGTTGCGCGGCCTCGCAAAGAATGCCCGAAACGAAGATCCTCCACAGGGTCAACCGAAACTATATTATCATACAAAAGACATGTTTTTTTATTGAAAGATCACATTCTTTCAACAAAAACACTTTTGTACATACGAAACACATTATTATGAAAAACGATTTGTCGAGACCTCGCAAAGAATGCCCGGAATGAAAGTCCTCCGCAGGGTCACTCGCATTGGAATAAATTTCATTGTGGCGAGCACATTTTTTCATAGTAGAAAACACAATGTTGGTAGTCACAGATTTTCATCAATCGCCAGAAAAATTGTCAAAGTACTCATGTGCATGTATCAGCGATAGACGAGAAGAGATTATGTACCGTCAATGTTGGTTTATTCAAACCCAAGTTTAGTAATGCCCTTCTATTATACCCCGTAACGATATTATTACACAAATGAGATATTTTTATTGTAAAATCAAATTGTTTAATGAAAAAAAACACCTTTGATCGTAAAACGCATTCGGAAAAAAGACGATTTGTCAAGACTTCACAAGGAATGTCTGAAACGATGACCCTCCGGAGGGTCAATTGCGTTGGAATAAATTTCATCGTGAAGAACATATTTTTTACACTATACAATACAATTGTTGCAGGTCACAGATCCATATTAATCGTTTGAAAAATTTAAAAAATCTTTTGTGCATGAAACGCCGATAAATTAAAAGAGTGTAAAGCCCATCGTATAAGTTGAATCAAAATCATACATAATTTGTAAAATTCCAAATTTTATATAGATCTTGCGTAAGCTATGCATCTGTTATTCGATGTTCATTTGTAATTTCTGAAAGACGGGAGTTGCAAATAGTTGCATTTTTGAAATGTTTCGGACTTTGCGGGCATTCAAACGAGAAGTATGAAAATATTGATGAAGCATGCGTAAAAGATCTTATAAAAATAATCATAGATCGATAAAAGAGACTGCAAAAGTTTGGGTACTCTTCTTTCACGGATAATTACTTCGGAATTGTATTTTTGGAGGTAACATTCTTATCCGTTCGATTTATCACAAATGAACTGAAAAGATCTATTATAGAACTCAAAGAGATGACAAAATATTGGTTTTAATATCCCTGCATTTAATAATGAATGTTTGGATATTTGATTCCATAAGATATCGTAAGACGTGTTGACAGATCGACGCTTTATTTCAGAGTAATAGATGAGGTAGCTAAAATAACAAAACACGATCTCAATCAATTAACAAATGAGTTCTATCCAATACCCCCTTTCGAGATGATGACGAAAATTAATTTTGAGAACTAAACGTTATTTATTCCAGGAATATCGAGACATTTGCAATATTACGGGCCCAGAAGTCCTTCAGTGAGCACATCAGCAGCCGTATCGTTTGCTGCAATATATTCCACTTCGAAATCTCGATTACTTCCCGGACAAAATAATGATGGATTTCAATATGTTTAGTACGATTGTGGAAAATTGAATTCTTTGCGTGTTTTCGTGCACTACAATTGTCGCTAAAAAGTTTTAATTTCGTCATTTTATTGTATCCATATACTTTCAATAATCTCTGAAGATACATGGCGTCCTTTGCAGCTTCATTAAGAACCATTTATTCTCCTTCCGTCGAGGATAACGCGACAGTCAGTTATTTTCGTGATTCCCAAGTAACGAGACATTCCCCGAGGATAAATGTAAGCTCGGTGTATGATCTTCTATCTATGATACGATTCCCCCAATCTTTATCGACGTACCCTTCAAAAGATTTTTTTAGTTTTCTTCAACATTAGGCCAAGATTCGACGTTTCTCGTAAAGATCGCAACACTTGATTCGCCGCAGTCCAAACAGTTTCGTCGTACCATAAATTGAATTGACTTGAATAAATTACAGCGTAAGCTATATCTGGTCTAGTACATACGGCATGATACATTAGAAACCTAATCGATTCTCTGTACCGCTGTTTGCATATCTTTTGATTTGTCGAATCTTCGTTCTTTTGTAGTTTTGTTCAGAGATCCATCGGGGCTTGTCGAAATTCAAGATTCATTGATCTTATATCGATCGAGTATATCTTTTATGTATCCTCGTTTATGCATCGCTGCTCCGTTATTGTTTCGTAAAAATTCTATACCAAGACAGTATTTTATATTGTCAACATGTTTCATCTCGAAACTTTTTGACAAATAATTTGTAAGTTCCTTAATCATGTTTTGATTCCGTGGTGTGTCCAAAATGTAATCAACATATTCCGTCATTATGAGTATTTCATTTTTGGATTGTTGATAGAAGACGCAAGGATTCTCGTTTGATTGAATCAATTTTAATTTCTTTACTTCTTCTGCCAATCGTACGTGCCATCAACGATCTGCTTAATGTAGACCATAAAATGCCTTCTGGAGAAGACAAACCGTTGCCTACTTCTAGTTCTTTTAACATAACTCGTGCGGCATTGCCGATTCTGCTGGACGACTTTCCAGTACGAATAATCTCTTCCAAAATTTTGTTAGGGCTTTCAGGAACTTCCATGTAAATATTTTCCTCTAACATACCGTTTACATGAGCTATTGTGACATCGAATTGTTGAATGTTCATGTCGAACTTGACAAGTAAAGCCGTCATTATTCGAATCAAGCAGAGTCCAGTCACCGGTGCGAAAGTTTTGATAAAATCGATTTCTGAATGTTGAGAAAATCCTTTTGCAACAATCCTCACCTTTTTCTCTAACGTTCGATCTGAATTATATTTATTTCACAGAATCACGTGACTTCCAACGACTTCCTGATTTTTTGGCGGATCGACTACGTTCTACGTATCATTTTTCATAATTGATTTTAGTCCGCTGCGATAACTCGGAACCATTCACCGGAATCGGCACTGTTGACAACTTTGCAAATTGAGGTTTCTGCAATACAAAAAACACATTCGGTACCCGTCTTTACGTTTGGGTTTTCTTTTATTGCATTAAACATTTGATACTCCTTTCGCGGCCTCCCTCTTAATCCAGTCATTATTTTATTTGGTCTTCCTTGACCTCGTCTCGGTGCTTCTCTCGTTTCGTATTCCTGGCAGTCTTCTTCTCTGCTTTCTTCTTCTTCTTCAAAATCTTCGTTGTTATTTTCGATATTTTCATGGTTGTATTCTCCGATTTGATTCAGCGGCGCTTCAAGCGAATTATTCTCAATTCCTTTCAATGAGAATTCGATTTCTCTAACTTTCGAGATGCCTTGTGTTTTTCAAGAATAATGGACTCGTTATTATTTCTTTTAAACGAATTTTCTTTGAACTCGTCTTGAGTTTCGTCGTTCAAGTTCTTTGAACTTGAATTTCCATCTAGCGTAATAACGATTTTTTATCCTTCCGTTATCCGTACTCTGTATGCTTTTGATGTCTCCGAATAACCAACGAAAATTCCTTCTTTTGATTGAGCGTCAAGTTTTTCGTTGCCTGACTCCCGAATTAAGGCTACGACTCAGGAATTAAAGTAATTTACAGTTAAGGGTCTTCGAATTCCATTTTCTCTTAAGAGATCTTCCATATTTTTGCTCATGTATTCCTTACCGTCGTTGGTTTCCTAGAGTTTGATTTTCTTTTCCGTTTGCATTACCGCGATCGCATTATATTCTTTAAGAAGATTACAAAATTCCATCTTTCGTTTTAATCATTCGCACTTCGCACCATTTCGATTAGTCATTTATGAAAATGACGAAGTATCGCGCATTTCCATTCGACGCGACTCTCATTAGTCCACAAATGTCCGAATGTACGATTTTTAAAAAGTTTGGAACTTCCTTCCGTTTTCTTCGGAAATGTTCTTCATGACGCATAAAAATCTTATCATCTTTCCGCGAAAATAAATATCGCAATTTAAATTTTCTTTTGCTTCACCCACCTTCATTCCTAGAACCGCTCCAGTTTTATGTCCGCTTACGAGATCATGCATATTCATATGTCCCATCCGGCAATGCAAATTATCGGTTGCTTCGTACGGCGATTCTGTCACCAAGTTATCAACGGCATCCTTTTCTTTCACCAGTTCTGCCCACCTGCGAAATCGCATTTCCGCCTTTGTTGACAACAGAGGCTTGGTTTTTTTTTGAAAATCACGTCGTATCCATGATCAGTTATCTTACTAATAATAAATTCGTTTGTAAATCTGGTAAATAGAGAGCATCGTGCAACTTCAGATTCGTGGATTTTTTTTTAAATTTGCTTGCAATCGTAACAGTTTCTCGAAATTTTATATCTGTCGAAGAATTATTAGCGAGATTCAATTTTTGATTTTTCGTTTCAGTAATCGTAATTGAATTTTCTTCATCTTTACATAAATGCGAAGTGCATGAGCTATCAAGATATCAGTCTTCGTCAAGACTTTTCGATTTCGCTTCGAAAGCTTGCTGAGAAGTTTTTTATTTTGCGTAAAAACTAAAAAGCTTTCCGCTGTATTCGCGTTGTTGCAATTTACTTATGTGACCTTTCTTTCCACATCGATGGCACTTGAATTTAAACGGCTCCTTTTGTTTCATGTCTGTTCTAACGCTCGTCGAATTTTTATTTCATTTTTTGATAAAATTTTCGTTCGCAATCATTGCTTCCGATGAAATGATGTATGTACCGTTTTTCGAGCATCTGCCTTTTCAACGATTTTTTGTCTCTTATGGAGTCAGAAATTTACTGCGCCACTCGATTGCGCGACGAAAATGCTTAAAACGCAAAGGAAGACTATATAATAATATAATTCTTAATAAATCTGGATTGATGCCCATAGACACTTAGTTCAGTTTATCTAATGTGTCGAAAAATTTTCGAAGATGATTTCTAAAGTCATCGTTATCGTCCATCCGATGCAACGTTAATCTTTTTGGTAGTATTTAACCCATACCTCATTTGATGTAACGCAAATTTTTATCTGCATCAATTCGCTTGAATTTATTTATAAAATCATGTCTGATTTCGCCTTTCGATCTTCGTTTTCCCACGTTGCTATTGCTATTGCTATTGCGACTGCGTTTCCAGCACTATGAGCGGGTTTTCTTTTTCCTCCGTAACGTACAATCATGCACCGTTTTTATCAACAGAGCTTCTATGTTCTAAATTGTTTGTCCATGTATCGTCATACGAGAAACATAAAAATATCGATGAAGCGTGCGTCGAAGAGCTTATAAAAAATAATCATATATCGATAAAAGAGACTGTAAGAGTTCGGATGGATTCTTCGTGCGCAGAAAATTACTTCGGAATTAGATTTTTGGAGGTAACTGTATTATGCGGTCCATTTATAAAAAGCGAGTTCAAAAGGTCTGGTATAAAACTTAAAGAGATGACAAGTTAAAATATAAAACACTGTCGCTTTTGTATAAATTACACATACTCACCATGTACTCTGTTTCAACATGTCTACGGGTAATTATGAATAAATGAATATAAACGTTTAAACGAAATCAACCTGTATCGTCTATTACACATAACCTTTCTCCTATAAAATACGGTTAAGAAGATAACTTACCGATATACGGTATTTACCGACCGACAATAAAAAAGAACCGTTTTACCGACTGTAAGATATCCGAGGAAACTCTAGTCACGTGGCTGCCAAGGCACGTGCTTGCACGCCGCTTCTGGCGAGGGTGGTGGCCCAGTGTAGGGATCAATCAGCGCTCGGGAAATTTGCGAGGGTGTGAGGCCCCATATAGTGCGCTATACCGGACAAGTGACCAGTACGGGGACCAATCACTGCTCGGGAAATTCTGAGGGGGTGAGGCGACCAGTACGGGGACCAATCAGCGCTCGGGAAATTTTGAGGGTGCGGGTCGACCAGTATAGGGACCAATCACAGCTCGGGAAATTCTCAGGGGGTGAGGCAGCCAGTACGGGGCCCAATCAGCGCTCGGGAAATTTTGAGGGGGCGGGTTGACCAGTATAGGGACCAATCAGCGCTCGGGAAATTTTAAGGGGGCGGGGTGACCAGTATAGGGACCAATCAGCGCTCGGGGAATTTTGGTGGGGTACCACCCCCAATCCGTCTGCGCCACTCTGGTGGGGGTGGGTGACCAGTATAGGGAGCAATCAGCGCTCGGAAAATTTCCAGATGGTGGGGGTAGGGGGCGTATCTAAGGGGTGGGGGGCCAATCACAGACGACCATGAGGCCCAAAGTGGTGGGGGGTGGGGCCTGGCAGGGAGGGGGCGGGGCCAGAGGGAGAGGGGTGGGGGAAGGACCCGGTCTCCCTATCCCTGTACCTTACTACTACTAAAGCCAAGCGGTGGCGCATTCTGATTGGCCCGTGAAGCTAGGAAGGGGATGGCTGTGCGTACCGAGCCTCTGATTGGTCAGATGACAAGCTCCAGCATGTCTTTTGCCTATTCTTCCGAAATCAAAGATTTTTAAGGACTTGGCAAATTTTCGCGACAAAATTTTGCTTCCTCGCGCCAATCGAGTGACTTTGACGTATTTCACGAAACTTTTCGTTCATTTAGCGTGAAGTATAGAATAATTCTATATGCAATAAATTACAATATGTTGATACAACGCAGATTTGCATGTTCTAAAATTAAAAAATTTCTTTTTTCCTGTTTTTTTTTGCTCAAATTTTATGATGGAATGATTATTTATTTTATTGCAAACAAGAATGTGCAAACGTTGAAAAGAATTGGTAGCCCTGAAAAGGGCCGTTAATTTTTTCTTTGTTGTTTTCATTGAGTTCATTTGCAGAAAGTTCAATAACTCTGTGATTGAATTTTTCGATACTTTTCCACTTCGTGGAAGGTATCGAAATAACTCGGTGATTAAACTTTCTGCAAATGAACTCAATGAAAACAACGAAGAAAAAATTAACGGCCCTTTTCAGGGCTACCAATTCTTTTCAACGTTTGCACATTCTTGTTTGCAATAAAATAAATAATCATGCTATCATAAAATTTGACCAAAAAAAATCAGGAAAAAAGAAATTTTTCAATTTTTTGAACATGCAAATCTGCGTTGTCCAAACATATTGTAATTTATTGCATAGAATTGTTCTTTACTTTACGTCAAATGAACGAAAAGTTTCGTGAAATACGCCAAAGTCGCTCGATTGGCGCGAGGAAGCAAAATTTTGTCGCGAAAATTTGCTAAGTCCTTAAAAATCTTTGATTTCGCAAGAATAGGCAAAAGACATGCTGGAGCTTGTCATCTGGCCAATCAGAGGCTCGGTACGCACAGCCATCCCCTTTCTAGCTTCACGGACCAATCAGGATGCGCCACCGCTTGGCTTTAGTGTATATAAGGCCATGGCGCGCACGGCTCTTGTTCCAGTCGCCTCGCGCTGCCTGACGTGTCCGCATCTCTCTCCCCACTCCACGTGAAATGAATCAGCGATAGATTCATCTCAAAACTCGATGCCACGACGCCCCGAGATAAAAATCGGCCCTTTTCAGAGCCATCAAAATTTTTCAACGTAATACAACTCTCCGCAGATAAAAATGGATGTTTTTAGGTATTCCAAATTTATGTTTTTTTCAGCACATTCAGACCGGCGATGACGACTTTATCAATTTTGTGGATCGACGCGATCGAATTTAATAAAATGCAATGGCTTTTTTCAGTGCCAAAAATTATTTTGTACTTGGGAAAACTCTATGCTCGATGAAGATAAAAAAAAAAAAGAAATTTCGAGACTAGCACGGTATGCTGCGAGAATTATTTTTTGATCGCACTCTTCCACTTCGCGCCAGGTATCGAACATTTTTACAGAAAAATTCGATCCCCGAGTTATTGAAAATTTTGCAAATCAACTCGATGAAAACGAGAAAGAAAAAATAAACGGTCCTTTTCAGGGCTACTAATTTTTTTTAACGTTTGAACATTCTTGTTTGCAATACAATTAATAATCATGCCATCATGCATTTTTACCTGAAAAATAATCAAGGAAAAAGAAATTTCTTTATTTTTTCATCATGCAAATAAATCTACGTTTTAAAAACGTATTGTAATTTATTGCATATAAATCTGCGTTACTTTACGCCTAATAAAACTAAAAGTTTCGCAAAATACGCCAAAAATTTGCTCGATTGGCGGGAGGAAGCAAAATTTTGTCGCAAAAATATTCCAAGTTCTGGATAGCGACACGGGAGTCTCTCTCCATGGTACGCGCTCCAGGACGAACACGAGATATCGAAAATATTCTAAGTCCCATGAAGTCTTTTGATTGGCTCGTGAAAAAATGGTGGGGATGGGAATACGACTGATCGAAAACAGCCTCAACAGTGGTACTCATCCATTGTGGAAAGCCACGACCATCGAAAGAATCCCGATTCGCAACGCGTTTTTCAAATGCCTCGTTGAGATGAACCAGGCATAGGAAAAATATGAAAAAAATACGACTTCATTCGTTGAAATGTCTTTTTTAAAGAGGCGTAATTGAAAAAATTTTTTGTCGAGTTTTTCGATGCAAAAAATGCTCGCGAATGAAAATGTGTTCCGGCGGGACACGTGAATTTTCATTTCAGGGGCGGTTTTTCTCAGGTTTTTTTTCACAGGGTCACGGAGTACTCAAAAAAAATGATTCTCGAAAAAAAATTAACCCGATTGGACGAACCCTTTTCTCATTATGCCCAACATACCGTTTCACCCTTTTGGCACCACCCCTCCCTCGGGGGGTGGGGGATTCGATTCTAATGCAACTTTTTTTCATCTCTGAGTGATACCCTTTCGTTTGATACCGCACAGAGCCTCTGGGGCACTCGCAACCCTAAAATCCCGACACTCGCGGAAGGCCCGATTTTGCACTCCCCCACCTTTTTGCCTCCCACGCCCGCAATTCTTGACCAATCGCGACGAACATGGTCGCAATCGAAAGCTGATGAAATTTCCTATCTACCATGTATCGAGGTTTTTTCAAATTCGATTTTTTTTCGCAAAAATACAGGCTCTCAAAAAAATCCCACTTCAATTGCTCAGTACTGTATATCGGTTCTGAAATTAATTGTGTTGGTGTGTGCTTTGATTTGTATCATTTCTAAAATTAATCGTTTCTTTAACCAATCTTCCGTATTAAAAATTTTTACGTCGTCAAATTTAAAATTCTGTTTTTGTTCAATTCCATGTTTTGCAAGAGCAGTGTGTTGTGTGTCAGTGTGTTTTAGGCTGTTTTTATGTTCATTGATTCTAGTTTTCAGATATCTTTTAGTTTGACCAATGTAGACTGAATCACAATCATTGCAGTCGATTTTGTAGACAATGTTTGATTTGTTTAATTTGTCTATTTTGTCTTTGGTTGAGCCGATGATGGATAGAATGTTGTGTTTGTTATTTGTAACTAGTGTCATGTTATATTGTTGAAAGAGACGGATTAATTGGTGATGAATGCTTTTTGTGTATGGTAAGTTGATTAGTCGGGAACAGTCAAAGTTGTTGTTGTATGATTTCGAATTGACTATTAATAATCTTTGTTTTATTGTTTTTTCAATGAATGTAATCGGATAGCAATTTTGAATCATCGTGTTTTTAATGAGTTCTAAGTTTTTTGGATGGAAAGATAGATGAGATAGTTTTATTGCTCTGTCAACTAACATGTAGATGATTCCTTTTTTTTGGCTGAGGGGGTGGTGTGAAAAGAAGTTAATGAATCTGCCTGACCAAGTTGGTTTGTCTGCTCTTGTGACTAATAATTGAGGATTGTTTTTGAGAAATGAAGATGTGTTTTGGATTATTCTTTTTGTGTTGCGGAATGGTCTTGGTATATTCATTTTATCTATAACTTTTGTGAATTTAGTCCTGTTTTGATCCTGTATTGGTTTTTCGAGTAGATAGTCTATTTTACATTCGAATTCTGAAATAGATTTGTGAATGTACTTTTTTATGTCTGATGGTTTGAGATAGGGGAAGCAAAATTTTTCTCCGAGTGCCAGAAAAGTTGAAATGTGTGATGGGATATTGGTTTTCGATATGTTTATGAGCCATTCTTTAATATTGTTGGTTGCTGTTGTTGGTTTTATGTTGTTTATCGGATTTATATTGTGAGTGTTGTTTGTGTCGTTTTGATTGTTGTTTATGTCGTGTTGATTGTTTGTGGTTGTTGAATTTAAGAGATTGACGATTTGTGTTTGTTTTGTTTGTTTTGGAAAGTTTTGATAATATGTGTTGTTTTGATTAAGAAACGATTGTGATTCAAGTGTTCTCAGAAATTCATCATGGTTGAAAATATGTTTGTGAATATTGTGTGTTCTTTCAATTCTGAGGTAGGTTAGTTTTCTTTGAAGTTTGTTATATAGAATTTTTGATAATCGGTTCAATTTGATTTGTTCTAAAGTGAAAAATTTTTCGTGAATGGTTTTTGGAGTTCTATTGATGATTTCTGTATTTTTTTGAATTTTCTGATTGAGTATTTTAATTCGGTAGTTGAGATCGTCGATTTCAATGTTGAGAAGAGATTTGTAGGTTTTATGTGTGATTTTCTTGAGTTTGAGGTTGCTTTTGTTGCTGAGTAAATTGATGTTGTTTAAGTTTTGTGAGTAGATATGTTTTGGTATTAGACCTTCTTTTCTGCATTTGAGTAAAAACCGAAGCTGTTGGTGAAAACGGGTTTTAGCAATGGTGTCGCGTTTCCAGTTCTTAAGCGCTGCGAAGATGGTGAATCCGAAGAATTGCAGAATCTCGTTGAAGAAGGTCATCGTGTCAAGTTTATAGCCAGTTGATTAAAGGTGTTGTTTCGTTGAGCGGCCCACATAAGACCCACATAAGACCCACAATTTACTCGCAGATCAAACTACATATAAATTAACTAACAAAAACCCAATTAACAGATTACAAAAAGGCATTAACAACATTTTGAGTAGATGCCGAAATAAAAAAATCATCGACGAAACGACACATAAACACCTAAAAGCAGAAAACTGTACGTTATCCCGCCTATACTGTCTTCCAAAAATACACAAACACAACTATCCACTTCGTCCAATAGTATCCTCAATCGATAGCCCAACACATAAACTAGCCAACTTCATCCAAACGAAACTATCAAAACTAATAGACACATCCTATTCACACGTCAAATACAGTTTCTCATTTAAAACAATAATTTCCAACATTAACATCCCGAACAACTACAAACTCATCTCATTTGACGTAACTTCACTATACACAAACATTCCATTAGAACTTGTCATCCAAAGTCTACAAAAAAGATCGAATTTATTTTCAACAAAATTCCCACTTAACGAAATTATTACAGCCATAGAATTCATAATGTTCTCTACCTACTTTACTTTCGAAAACAAAATTTACCAACAAATCTTTGGATTACCGATGGGCTCACCCCTTGCCCCGATACTCTCAAACATAGTCATGATTGATTTAGAAACGAGTTGTCTAGAAAAACTGAAATTCACACTACCTCTGTACAAAAGATATGTAGATGATATCATTATAGCTCTTCCAACTGATAAAATTACCTCAACCCTCGAAATTTTCAACGCGTATCACACAAAATTAAAATTCACAATAGAAATAGAAACAAATAACCAGATTTCATTTCAAGACATCTTATTAATCAGAAAACAAAATTCAATCATCACTAATTGGTATAGAAAACCAACTTGGTCAGGCAGATTCATTAACTTCTTTTCACACCACCCCCTCAGCCAAAAAAAAAGGAATCATCCACATGTTAGTTGACAGAGCAATAAAACTATCTCATCTATCTTTCCATCCAAAAAACTTAGAACTCATTAAAAACACGATGATTCAAAATTGCTATCTGATTACATTCATTGAAAAAACAATAAAACAAAGATTATTAATAGTCAATTCAAAATCAAACAACAACAACTTTGACTGTTCCCGACTAATCAACTTACCATACACAAAAAGCATTCATCACCAATTAATCCGTCTCTTTCAACAATATAACATGACACTAGTTACAAATAACAAACACAACATTCTATCCATCATCGGCCCAACCAAAGACAAAATAGACAAATTAAACAAATCAAACATTGTCTACAAAATCGACTGCAATGATTGTGATTCAGTCTACATTGGTCAAACTAAAAGATATCTGAAAACTAGAATCAATGAACATAAAAACAGCCTAAAACACACTGACACACAACACACTGCTCTTGCAAAACATGGAATTGAACAAAAACAGAATTTTAAATTTGAGGACGTAAAAATTTTAAATACGGAAGATTGGTTAAAGAAACGATTAGTTTTAGAAATGATACAAATCAAGGCACACACCAACACAATTAATTTCAGAACCGATATAGACAAACTTAGTTGCACATATAACACAATAATTTAAATACACTTACACCCCCTTCACTCACCGAATTTCCCCACACCACTCAGTCCCTCGAACGATCTTCGATCGCACGCCACAAAATGTGATTAATTAATCGTTCTGGTTTTCAACGTTTATTTCGATGGATATCTATCTCTCAACTTCAATTGGTAAACATCACACATTTTCATATACAACAATATATCACACACATAAATTTCACAAATAATATTTACCGATACAGATTAAAACGTTCGCAAAATAACGATCGTTTTTTCTCAATCAATTAAAATCCGCTCATGGAATTCATTAAAAGACATCCACAGATTCTTTTAATGCAACATGTTTTATCAACTTACATTTATAAACACAAGAGATCATCCTCGAAATCTACTATTATAAAACCGGAATCACACGAGAAATTCGGGTTAGCCGCTATGACACATAACATAACCTAAGATTATATAATTAATGAACCGCTATCACGAAATCAATGTCCGATTAATAACCGATAAAAATAAAAAATGTACACTACATCAATTATTTATTCAGCTTGTTAACACATTATAAAATATTTATAGAGCAAATAAATTTCTGAAGAGGATCCCAAACAGAGGATCGAAACGTAAAATTTTGACAAAAAATCATTCCACAACCATCAGGAATTATTGGCCGAATCGAAGCCGATTCCTTTCAACAATCAACTTAATCTACACGGCCGCTCAACGAAACAACACCTACAAACTTTTAATATTAAATAATGATAATGAAAGATTCGCTCACGACGATATCAATTCCGAGGCTAGATACGCGATCGCGGACACACTAGGATAGTCCTACTCTTCACCCTCTCGCGAAGGTTCGGAGCGTGACGACTCAACGCCATCGAAGACTAAACGAAGACTAAACTTGAATTTGTCGCTGCGCAAGAGTTTTGAAAGGGTCTGTTTGCTCAGCGGGAGATGAATTTTACAAATTTGGGCATACGGATTTTCCTACATTTCTATTGGTAAATACAGTTGTTTTCGACGTTGGTCTAGTTTCGAGACCCACGGGATGAATAATCTTAATCGGGTATATTCTTTTCTGGTGTAGCTGGCTATTTATAAACATATTTTTTAGTTTTCTGTCTTGCTAAGGTAACACGTGCATTCCCCTGCTGAGTTTCTATTTCCAAGTAAAAATTGGGAAAACAAGGTTTCTTCGTGAAGGAAGGGCGTATGAGGAATAGGAGGTTTCGGGAGTGTCGTTGTTTTGGACCTAACGGTTCGGAAAAACGCTGCTCTCTGTAGTACTTATTTCCCAGAGTATGCGGGAGAGGCAATAAACTGTGATTTTTACAACTTGTCATCCAAACAAGATCGGTCCACTTGGGGGTTTCTTTTAATATTTGGAGCTCTTTTCGGAAAATGCCTAAACTAGTACACAGAGACGGGCGCGAGGGTACATGCATACGTGGAGTAGATGCGTGTGTTGCAGCGGGACGCTGTGTCTATGCTCGCCTATATACTTGCGAGTAGGCCGGTAGGGATGCTCTGGTTTCGGTGACACTTCTGTGCGCACCGGTTTGATGATTTTACGACTTTTCTCCACGCTGAGATATTTGAGCAGCTTGGGGTCTGATATGCACGTGTTTCCGTGAGATATTTTGGATATTTTGAGTTAATCGCATTACGTGTGGGAAAGCGATTAGAATTGTTGGCTATCTTGATTTTATGAAGTGCGTCTTCGTGAGCTATTTTTCCTTGACTAATTTAGGACGGTGGCGGAGGGTCTGAATTTGAACAAAAACAAAAAATATTGAAAACACGTCATGAGTGACAATTTTTAAAAAATTCTAAATTAAATTTGAGAAAATGGTGTTTACGACGAAACTTATGATCTAGCTTAATGATTTCGACTAAGGACTTCCTGGTTATATAATACGATTAGTAAACGTTTATTAAATACTAATTCCAAAACTACTTTATTTTTCTTTGACGTTTAAAAATTTCACATGTTCTTTATTCTTCGGAATTTAATTTAATACTCGAATTCTCTATATTTCAAAAGCCTGTAGCTTGGTCAAAAATGGGCCTATTTGGCAATTTTTTCCATTCTTTTTGTTTTTGGATGTACACGGGAAAAAAGGAACAGTTAAAAATACAGGGGTTACCCAGTTTGCATTAGACTCGAGGAATTGCACCGCGATATTTCCTGAAATAAACTGCTCGAAATGCAGTGAGCTTAAAGTGAATTATTACAGTTTCTGCACTGTCCTCTTTGACCTGGAGCCACCCCACAGTTTTTTTTACTGGAAGGCATAATCCAAAATATAGTGTAGTCCGAAGTAAATTATACAGTTTAACACTGAAATATAAACTTGATGAAATCCGTAAGTTTACAGTGTTAATGTGTATTATATACTATGAATGCGTTTGTTGTATGGACAGTGCCCACGTAAGTGTTTCAATAGTGAAATCCTCTGTTGAAGAAAGTCGGCAGCAACTGATATAGTTTCAGTTTTCAACCGTTCCTTTTTACAGTGTGGACCATGTAAACCCTCCAGTTTTGTGAACTCTCCAGTGAACCCACCAAATGAGGCATCGCCGAATTGAGCACATTGTCGATAATTGCCATGTTCAAGATCGTTCAAAGACCTTGACCGATTGACCTCTGATTGACAATGTCAAGCGTGAAATGAAGCCTAGTTGAAATGATAAATCAAGTGAGGATAGTAAAACTCCAGAAGTTATTTGCATGTTCGATTTTGACAAGGATGCTGCTGAATATAACTACGATGGTATTTTTTCAAATAATTTTTGACAATTCGTGAATCATACATGCACGAAAATACGCAGAAATGAAAAAAGATAAGCCCAATATACACATGACACGTTTGATCATACGCACATACACATAAAAAGCAAAAACTGTACAGATTAATACATTTAAGTACATTAGGTTGAATTAGATTAAACAAGAACAACCTTTTTCTTTCCGTCTCCGATGGACCACTCTCTACTAACTGCCACAGCGCTTGACGACACGGTCGCACGCGCGAGACACGTCCTTTGTTACCACCATTACGATCAAACACTTGATAAAATTCACAGCGTCACACTGTCATTTTTACTGTCTGAATCCAGTGGCGCGAAAATAAAAAGATATATATAAATATACAAAATGCACGTGCACGCTATTAATTACTGCGCCACACTGTAAAACTTAATGATTCACTCTGCATTCAATACAGTGTACACTGTATATCTTGCAGTTTGTATACAGAAACAAATTCAGTGATTTCATGTAAATTTAACAGTCAAATTTTTTTACTGGGCACTCTGGTTTATCCACAAATCCAGCCTGTAAATCAGCCATTGTACACTGTAAAAATCTCAAAGGGCACAGATAATGTCACGAACTGTCGAAAGAAGAGTGAATTTACAGCGTCACACTGTCACATTTAATGAATCACCGTATGTTCAATACAGTTTACATTGTAACCCTGGCAGTTACGTGCAGGAAAAAAATCAGTGATCTTATGTAAATTCTACAGTAAAAGTTTTTTACTGGTGACACTGAATTATTCACATACCAAATTGTAATTAAGCCAGTGTGCACTGTCAAAATCTCAGTGTGTCACAGGAAAAGTCATCAGTTTGGTAGGAGAAAATCTACATTACTGTGTTCTACTGTCAGATTAAATATGTCACCCCATTTTATATCCAGTTTATGCTGTGATTTCCGCTGTTTCTTACTTCCCGAGTCCAATGCGAATTGGGCCCTCCTGTAATATTAACTGTTCCTTTTTTCCATGTAGTTTTTGAAAAAAATACAAAAAAAAGTTGTACAGTACTGAGCAATTGAAGTGGGATATTTTTGAGAGCTCGTATTTTTGCAGAAAAAATCGAATTTGGAAAAACCTCGATACATAGTAGATCGGAAATTTCATCAGCTTTCGATTGCGACTACGTTCGTCGCGATCGGTCAAGAATTGCGGGCGTGGGAGGTTCGTCCAATCAGGCTAATTTTTTTTCGAGAATCATTTTTTTTAAGGACCCGTGACCCTGTGAAAAAAAACCTGAGAAAAATCGCCCCTGAAATGAAAATTCACGTGTCCCGCCGGAACACATTTTCATTCGCGAGCATTTTTTGCATCGAAAAACTCGACAAAAGTTTTTTTCGATTACGCCTCATTAAAAAGGACATTCTAACGAATGAAGTCGTATTTTTTTCATATTTTTCTTATGCCTGGTTCATCTCAACGAGGCATTTGAAAAACGCGTTGCGAATCGAGATTCTTTCGATGATCGTGGCTTTCCACAATGGATGAGTACCACTGTTGAGGCTGTTTTCGATCAGTCGTATTCAGTCCCCACCATTTTTTCACGAGCCAATCAAAAGACTTCATGGGACTTGGAATATTTTCGATATCTCGTGTTGGTGCTGGAGCGCTTATCATGGAGAGAGACTCCCGTGTCGCTATCCAGAACTTGGAATATTTTTCAATCATTTTTCAATCACCGAGTTATTTCGATACCTTCCACGAAGTGGAAAAGTATCGACAAGTTCGATCACTGAGTTATTGAACTTTCTGCAAATGAACTCAATGAAAACACAAAAGAAAAAATTAACGGCCCTTTTCAGGGCTACCAATTCTTTTCAACGTTTGCACATTCTTGTTTGCAATAAAACAAATAATCATGCCATCATAAAATTTGAGCAAAAAAAATCAGAAAAAAAAAATTTTCAATTTTTTTAACAGACAAATCTGCGTTGTAAAAACATATTGTAATTTATTGCACAGAATTGTTCTTTACTTTACGCCAATTGAACGAAAAGTTTCGTGAAATACGTCAAAGTCGCTCGATTGGCGCGAGGAAGCAAAATTTTGTCGCGAAAATTTGCTAAGTCCTTAAAAATCTTTGATTTCGGAAGAATAGGCAAAAGACATGCTGGAGCTTGTCATCTGACCAATCAGAGACTCAGTACGCACAGCTATCCCCCTCCTAGCTTCACGGGCTAATCAGAATGCGCCACCGCTTGGCTTTAGTGTATATAAAGCCGTGGCGCGCATGGCTCTTGCTCCAGTCGCCTTGAGCTGCCCGACGTGTCCGCTTCTCTCTCCCCACTCTACGTGAAATGAATCAGCGATGGATCATCTTGCAACTCGATGCGACGACGCCTCGACATGAAAATCGGCCCTTTTCAGAGCCATCAAAATTTTTCAACGTAATACAACTGTCTGCAGACAAAAATGGATGTTTTTAGGTTTTCTAAATTCGTTTTTTTCGGCACATTCAGAGCGGCGATGGTGACTTTGAGGATTTTGTGGATCGACGCGATCGAATTTAATAACATGCATTAGCTCTTTTCAGTGCCAAAAATTATTTTGTACTTGGGAAAACTATGCTCGATGAAAGATTAAAAAAAAAGACATTTCGAGACGAGCACGGTTTGTGCTGCGAGAATTATTTTTTGCTCGCACTCTCTTCCACTTTGCGCGAGGTATCGAACATTTTTATAGAAAAATTCGATCCCCGAGTTATTGAAAATTTTGAAAATCAACTCTATGAAAACGAGAAAGAAAAAATAAACGGTCCTTTTCAGGGCTAGTAATGTTTTTCAAAGTTTGAACATTCTTGTTTGCAATACAATTAATAATCATGCCATCATGCATTTTTACCTGAAAAATAATCAGGGAAAAACAAATTTCTTTATTTTTTCATCATGCAAATAAATCTACGTTTTGAAAATGTATTGTAATTTATTGCATATAAATCTTCGTTACTTTACGCCTAATAAAACTAAAAGTTTCGCAAAATATGCTAAAAAGTCGCTCGATTGGCGGAAGGAAGCAAAATTTCGTCGCAAAAATATTCCAAGTTCTGGATAGCGACGCGAGAGTCTCTCTCCATGGTGAGCGCTCCAGCACGAACACGAGATATCGAAAATATTCTAAGTCCCATGAAGTCTTTTGATTGGCTCGTGAAAAAATGGTAGGGACTGAATACGACTGATCGAAAACAGCCTCAACAGTGGTACTCATCCATTGTGGAAAGCCACGACCATCGAAAGAATCTCGATTCGCAACGCGTTTTTCAAATGCCTCGTTGAGATGAACCAAGCATAGGAAAAATATGAAAAAAATACGACTTCATTCGTTGAAATGTCCTTCTTAATGAGGCGTAATTGAAAAAAAATGTTGTCGAGTTTTTCGATGCGAAAAATGCTCGCGAATGAAAATGTGTTCCGACGGGACACGTGAATTTTCATTTCAGGGGCGATTTTCCTCAGGTTTTTTTTCACAGGGTCACGGAGTACTCAAAAAAAATGAATCTCGAAAAAAAATTAACCCGATTGGACGAACCCCTTTCTCATTATGCCCAACATACCGTTTCACCCTTTTGGCACCACCTCTCCCTCGGAGGGTGGGGGATTCGATTCTAATGCAACTTTGTTTCATCTCTAAGTGATACCCTTTCATTTAATACCGTACAGAGTCTCTGGGGCACTCGCAACTCCAAAATCCCGACACTCGCGGGAGGCCCGATTTTGCACTCCCCCACCTTTCTGCCTCCCACGCCCGCAATTCTTGACCGATCGCGACGAGCGTAGTCGCAATCGAAAGCCGATGAAATTTCCGATCCACCATGTTCCGAGGTTTTTCCAAATTCGATTTTTTTTCGCAAAAATACAGGCTTTTAAAAAAATCCCACTTCAATTGCTCAGTACTGTATAAAGGTGTCTTCTATTTCTTCTTTAACCTTTTTGAAAAAAAACAAAATTTTTCCGCGGATTACCACTTTCGATTTTTTTTCTTCTCATTTTTTCAAACTCTGAGGTCCTTTATAAATCCTCAAAAAATTACAGACTGGTGTGTTTTGTGAAATAAGCCCAGTTGCGAAAAAAAAATTCCAATCGATAAAAAAAAACAGAAGGAAAATTCCACCCACTCCAGTTTGGGCGGCATTCTTTCCGGTATTGAACAAAGTTATCTTTTTAGTAAAAAAAATAAAAAACTAAAAAATGCGCTCCCGAGAAAACGAAGATTTTCCTCAAAAAAGTGCAAAATTTCATAGACATTAATATCTTGAATTTTTTTTGTATTTTTTTTCGAAAAGTACATTCAAAGAAGAAAATTTTCGAAAAAAACGTCCCGGTTAGTCAATTTTTGAAGAAGTTAAAGCTATTTGAAAAAACAATAGCCTTATTTTTAAATAATTCATAACGTTTTTTGGGTTGGGTAAAAAAATTTGAAAATTTCCTGAAAAATGTTTTCAATGGGGTAGAAAAAAGACAAAAATTTTCAGTCAAATCGAAAGTGGTCGGGTTCAAAAGTGGTCGATTTGACGTGGAATGACCCATATATATATATATATATATATATATTTAAATTCCCAGAAGCCCGGGGTCCTTTCCCTTTAGCAAACCCCTACCCCAATCTTCTACTTCCCATTTTCCCCACTTCCTCCCCCCTTCCAATATTCCCCACCCCTTACTTCCTCCCCCCTCCCCCGAGTCGGTCCTGAGTTCGTCTTCCGATGCCGGAGCTACGTCGCGCCTCGTCGAGAAATTGTAAACATGGACTACAGCTATATACATGTGACTTACACCTGTACGCGACTTGTGTATGCCACATATATACCGGGTGTCCCATTTTAATCTGACAGTTGATTTATTTTGAAAAATATTGTTCTGATCAAAAATTGAGTGAGATGAAACATTTAGGGTTCCGAGAGGGACGTTTGAAAATATTTTTTGTTTTGGTCCAAAATACAAAATGGCGGCGTTAACATGGCTGACATGTTTTTTTAAAAATGGAAACATGATTTTTTTTTACCAAAAATTTTTTCAGATCAAATCCAACATCTTTTCTAGGAATAATTTTTGTATAGCCCGGATATTTGACACTAGATCACCATTTTTGACTATTTTAGCGTTATGCAGTATAATGACGAAGACGAGGAGGTCTTCTAAATCCTCCTCGTGAAAGTTTTCGGAAATCTTCTTAAAGGTGTTCAAAGATTCCACCATTCATGTTTAAACATGCCTTTACTCTCCTCTTAAGACCATCAACTGTTCTTAAGAGAACTTCCTTCGGGATTGCACGGCAGGCAGCTCTTCTCCGCTCCCGCATATTCTCTCGTGTTGTTGGAGGTTGACGGTAGACAACGTCTTTAAGATAAGCCCACAAGAAAAAATCGGGAGAGGTAAGATCAGGTGACCTTGGAGGCCAATGGACAGGTCCATCTCGACCAATCCACCTTCGACCGAATGTTTCGTCCAGTTGATTCCGAACAATACGAGCCCAGTGACCTAATCCTTATGAGTGTTGCACACACACACACACGTACAAAATCACACACACTCTGAGAAGGAGGGTTTGGAGTCGAAAAATACTGCGGAAGTGACGAGCCGTGGAGACCTAATCCTTATGAGTGTTCCATACACTCAAACTTACAACATTGCACACTCACACACTTACAAAATCACACACTCATACAGTCAGATACACTAACAAGGAGAGTTTGGAGTGGAAAAAATACTGCGAAAGTGACGAGACTCTACCTCCTCGTCCTCGTGGTTATCCCGGATAATAATAAAATAGTAAAAAATGGTGATCTCTTATGGACTGAATAAAAAAAATGTTCCAACAAAAGTTGTTAGTTTTGACTTGACACATTTTTTGGTGAAAAAAAATTATGTTTTCATTGTTTAAAAAACCTTTCGGCCACCTTAACACCACCCCTTTAAATTTTGGACCAAAATACATTTTTTTTACGGCTTTCTTTGAACCCTAAAAGTTTTATTCCACTCGATTTTTTATCGGAGCAGTATTTTTCAAGATAATTCAGCTGTTAGATTAAAATGGGACACCCTCCATTCTGGGCTGTATCAAAAAAATGTTCCTACAAAAGATGTTAGATTTAATCTGAAAAAATTTTTGGTGGAAAAAAAATCATGTTTCCATTTTTAAAAAAACATGTCAGCCATGTTAACGCCGCCATTTTGTATTTTGGACCAAAACAAAAAATATTTTCAAACGTCCCTCTCGGAACCCTAAAAGTTTCATCCCACTCAATTTTTGATCAGAACAATATTTTTCAAAATAAATCAACTGTAAGATTAAAATGGGACACCCGGTATATCTGGAGCTTGTCACGCCCATATTTTTATTTCTCGACGAGACTACGGCATGCACAATGGTTCAGAACGGCCTTTTCCCTGGCCAAAAGTCGAAAAGTGAGAATAATAATTTCAAAATTTTCTATTTAAGGTTTCTGGGGTCGCTGATTACGAATTTGATATAAAAATTATAAAATTCAAAATGGCGGACCAAAAATGACGGACATTTTGGAAAAATAATCACTTTATCGGTCTGAAAATTTGCACCGCGAGGTTTTCGGGATCGCTGATTACGATTTTGATATCAAAGCTATGAAATTCAAAATGGCGGACCAAAAATAACGGACATTTTGGAAAAATAATTACCTTATCGGTCCGAAAATTTGGACCACGAGGTTTTCGGGATCGCTGATTACGAATTTGATATCAAAATTATGAAATTCAAAATGGCGGACTAAAAATAGCGGACATTTTGGAAAAATTATCACTTTATCGGTCCGAAAATTTGCACCGCGAAGTTTTCGGGATCGCTGATTACGAATTTGATATCAAAATTATGAAATTCAAAATGGCGGATCAATAATGGCGGCCATTTTGGAAACATAATCACGTTATCGGTCCGAAAATTTGCACCATCAGGTTTTTGGGGTCGCTGATTACGAATTTGATATCAAAATTATGAAATTCAAAATGGCGGACTAAAAATAGCGGACATTTTGGAAAAATTATCACTTTATCGGTCCGAAAATTTGCACCGCGAAGTTTTCGGGATCGCTGATTACGAATTTGATATCAAAATTATGAAATTCAAAATGGCGGATCAATAATGGCGGCCATTTTGGAAACATAATCACGTTATCGGTCCGAAAATTAACACCATCAGGTTTTTGGGGTCGCTGATTACGAATTTGATATCAAAATTATGAAATTCAAAATGGCAGACCCAAAATGGCGGACATTTCGAAAAAATCATCACTTTATTCGTCCGAAAATTTGCACTATGAGTTTTTCGGGATTGCTGATTACGAATTTGACATCAAAATTATGAAATTCAAAATGGCGGATCAAAAATGGCGGACATTTTGAAAAAATAATAATTTTATCGGTGGGAAAATTTGCACCATTGGGTTTTCGAGGTCGCTGATTACGAATTTATTATTAGATTAATGACATTTGAAATTCTAAAATGAAGAACAATTTTGTAAAATTCCGATAAAAAAGTTTATTTTATCTCACGTACATAATACCATACAATACATATCCCATTAGATTAATGCCATTGAATTAATTGAAAATCAAAATCTGGGTCAGATAGATCTGTCGCACATGTGTCCATTTTTGCTGAGGGTGAGCTACTATTTGTGACATTATCTTCTGGTGTTGCCAGTAGAAGTTCTATTACCTCAGAGGGTAATGGTGCACTATTCTCCATTTTCAATTTTTGAAAATTTGTTATGAGTGGGTCCGAGGATGCAAGAAGCCGACGAGATTTAGCAGCTAATATTTTATGACAACTGGGATAAACTGACGCGTCCCTGTTTTCATTGGTCAATTCCCGGACCATATTGTACGTTTCTTTCGTCATTTTGCCGCTTATTATCAAGTTCAAAGCAACATCTGCGCTAATTTTTTGACGTACTGGTTCGGAACTTTGTACGAATGCTAACTGATACCGAGAGGCTCGCGTAGGAGAAGTGGTCGTAATATCCTTGAGCACCTTTGCTGCAGCGTGGGACCCAGAAGCACGAAGATTCATTTCCGTTGCGAATGCCAATGCCCTAGGACTTGTTTATTTCCGAAGATCATCAACTTTTCGTCGCTTACTCCGTTCGCTGGATGATGAAAAGTCCAACGAGGGTCTTCCAAACTTGTGGCTTTCATCCGATCCTGATGTATCAGAATTAGGAGTAGGTACATCCCTGTTTTTTAAATCCGCATTCTACAACAAATCGCAATAACATCAGTCCGAAAGTGAAAAAAAACGTTTAAATGAAAAATTTCAATGATATAAGAAATAGGAAAATAGACAAACCGTAATAGCTACGTCCTGGTCAAGCCATTTTTTATGAGGGGCGTAAAAGCGCTCCAGAGTTCTGTGGCTATCCTGCCATTTTTTCTTCATTGTAAATAGAAGATTCCTTAGAATTTTCCTTTCATCAATTGAAATTGCGAAAGGACATCCTTCCGATTCGGTAAAATATTTTTCCAGAAATTCTATTTGTTCGTCAAATTTCGAGCCCCATTCATTATGTAGAGCCAAGAATATTTGTCTGCGCGTACAAATGATTTCTTTGCATGTTTGTCCTGTTAAAATTGAAAAAGTTGTATATATATTGTATATCTTGTATATATTGTCTATATTGTATGTATTCTATATATCGTATATATTGTATATATTGTATATATTGTACATATTGTATATATATTGTATATAAATTGTATATAGGTGGAAACGCCAATTATGGACGTCGGATCCGGCCTCACCCCCTTAGACCTTCTCGCAATTTTCGCAATTCGCAAAAACAAAATCCAGAATTTTTTCAGATTTTTTCCCCGCTAACTTTCGCAGTTATTATATGGGGTATTTTAGCTAATTGAACGATTTTTGTTTTATTCATTTTGACTTGCCATCTTTCAACAGAATGCAACATTTTTCAAAAAATACGTTTTTTGCGTAAAAAAATCTCGGGTTTAAAAAAAAAATATTTTTTTTTGTTTATGCACTTGGAAAGCTCTTAAAATTGAGCTTAAAGTCTAAAAAGCTGTTTTTTGGTTGTTGCCCAAATTTTAAAAATTTCTTCAATATTTTTCTCGAAAAGCTGATACAATTTTGCATGAAATATGTATTTTTCAAGATAGGATCTCCATAAACATACGAGAAATTAAGAAATAAACAAAAATTGATTTTTTTGGTGTATACATATTGTAGATATATATATTGTGTATATATATATATATATATTGTATATATATATTGTATACATATGGTATATATATTGTATATATATGGTATTATATATATATATATTCACATATATATATATTAAAATAATTTATTTCAAGCGTATAACAGCCGTCTTGTCCGTTATGATGCTACTACACCCATTCTCAGGTAGAGGCGCAGAGGCTGCTCAATAGTGCCGCGTGCACGCTCGGGTACCGCACGATGCGAAAAAAATCATAACGGACAAGACGCACGTTTTCCGCAGGTAACTCTTGTCAATTTCGAAAGCTTATACATTAAACTAAAGGCCGAGACTAGGAGCTTTGCAAAATATGACAAAATATATAACTTTTCGGACCGTTGAAAATATAAGTTTTCAAAATTATTCAATTTTATTTATGCCGAAGGCTATACTACATTTCAATCATTTATACATAAAGTTTAGATTCAACCGATGTAAAAATATGTTCTACATACCTCCAGAAGTCGTATCCATGTTGCAGAATTGAAATTAAACCCGTCACTTTAAAGTTATGGGTTTTTGAAGTCAGCGTTATTTTCGTCTGTTCAGCGCGTGACACGTACACTCTTCACGAACACTAACTGCCAACTGACGCTGCGGCGCAGGTATACACTTAAAGGGCTTTCCCTTCCACAATAGAATGCAGTTACTAGTCCTCTACCTGAATGACTACTCAACTGACCCTATTTCGAAAATTTATTTTTTGGGGTTTTGGCCAGGTTTTCGGGCTTTTCTCCTACTGTGTGGCAGCGTTCTCCAGTAGCTGCACACTCTCATGTTAAACGTGCGGTCTCGTATCTCAGTTGCCGTGGATCAATATAGTTGGCGCTGATGTCACGAGTGAGACAGGTGACTACTGTCTCTCTCTAATGGCGCATGTGCACAACACCGATACAGCCGAAAAGCACGTGAGGGGAAACGAACCGAAGCGTAATAGCGCTAGCGGGTGAACACCGGCTACATCGCTCTCGGGTCCACTCGGGTCTTCGTGCACTTCGGGTACATCTTGGTGGAAGTGAGACAGCTATATTCTCTCTCTCGCTTCCATTCACTCACACCTGTAGCGCTTTCACACCACTTATATGTCTTCATATGCGTTTCACAGAGCGACTAGTCGCGACCTTAAGAAGTCTGCAGCATTTTTCATAATTTATCTACCCGTAAAAAATGCATTTAAATTTAATATATTTGTTACTGAAATTTCATATTTTTTTGTATAATAAATTTGAATAACAAGTGTAGGAAATTAAAATTAATAGACATCGATTGGAAAATTAACAATTTCAACTGAAATCCAATGTTGGTATATTGAAATTAAAGGAGCAAGGGTTGAAAATTAAAATTTATATTGGATCATCACTGCACACAAGTATATAATCAAGCGACGCGGGGCCGAGTATTTTACTGTACTTATATTAAAATAACAACTTCATATAAGACATGGAATTTTGACAAATTGGCGGACGCTTGAACTCAACGTATCTATTTTCAAGAAAATATTTGTTCGTATTTGAACAAAAAAAAAGAAATTTAATATATGAAACTTTAAGCAAATATGAAAATTGGAAAGTCGACTTTTCGGACCCTGACAGGTATATATTCCCCTTAAGGTTAATCTTTGATCACCAAAATATGGAGTTGTTATGAATATAGGTACAATATATAATATTATATACTTGTGTGCAGTGATGTTCCAATATAAATTTTAATTTTCAACGTTTGCTCCTTTAATTTCAATATACAAACATTGGATTTCAGTTGAAATTGTTCATTTTCCAATCGACGTCTATTAATTTTAATTTCCTAAACTTGTTATCCAAATTTATTATACAAAAAAATATGAAATTTCAGTAATAAGTAAATTGAATTTAAATGCATTTTTTACAGGTAGACAAATTATGATAAATGCTGCAGACTTTTTAAAGTCGCGACTAGTCGCTCTGTGAAACGCATATGAATATAAAGGGTGTGAATTAGGGATGCCGGATTGTTATGGAAAGATCGATCTTCAGAATTGAATCGAATTGTTGCACTCCGTATCGATTCGGAAAAATATCGAACGAAAAAGATCGATTCTCACAATATCGAATGAAAAAGATTGATCTGCGAAAAATCGTTCTTTATAGAATTAAGTTAACAAACAACGTCAAATTCCTTGAACATTAAGAAAAATTTAAACTTCGGTTATATTATATTAAAAATTAAAACTAAACTGGAAAAAGTAAATCACGTGAAAAGAATTTGGTATAACGGGTTTATTGTTAACAGTTGTCATATAAGTATTATTTGGATACTTCACTCAGAATATTTAACAGAACAACGCTTATAAAAATCATTTTTCAACAATCTTTGGATACTCCTATATAGCATCGTACTAAAAAAAAAAAATTGCGCCGTCGATATTGCCCTTTAAGAATGGATTCCACGAATTAATCGAATGCAAAGAATCGATCCAAAAGATCGATTATTGATACTAAAAAGATCGATCTTGCAATTAATCGATTCTCACTCCAGCATCCCTAGTGTGAATGCGCTGCAGGTGTGAGTGAATGGAAGCGAGAGAGCGAATATAGCTGTCTCACTTCCATTAAGATGTACCCGAAATGCACGAAGACGCGAGTGGACCCGAGAGCGATGTAGCCGGCGTTCACCCGCCGGCGCCATTACGCTTCGGTTCGTTTCCCCTCGCGTGCTTCTCGGCTGAATCGGTGTTATGCGCATGCGCCACCAGTGGGAGGGGCGATCGTCTATCTCTCTCGTGACAGCAGCGCTAACTATATTGATCCACGGTAACTGACATAAGAGCTTCAAAAAAAGACGAGAGTGTACACCTACTGATCCTATCCTTTTTGTCCAAGCTCTGACTGGGAACTCTAGCACGGATTCGCATTCACTGCCATCTAGCGGTAGCCCCATCGCAAAAATTCTCACTACTACACCGACGTCAACTGAGTTTGTGGTGCCTTTTTCACATAGAGTGCTGTAAAGCTGGACAAATGAGGAATAAGAATAAGCCATCCGATTGGCGTAGTTTCTCTTAAGTGCGCGGCGATTGGCTGATTCTTATTCCTTATTTCTTATTCTTGTCATTATGTCTCGGGGTTATAAAGCCCATCACACACGCTTTCGCATAGCATAGCATAAGAAATTTCGACCAATCATGTAGCTCCATTTCTCATGGGCGAATGCAGCCACGAGCCACGTCATTCCTACGCGTAACGTGGCGTAGTAGAAGAAATTTCGTCGAAGGCGGAGAATACCGCGAAGCCGATGTGGCTTCAAATGAAAAAATAAAAGCCGATATCATCGTTATGCTAATAACTACAGACTTGGTATTGGTCCCATTCGAAAGAGAAAAAAAATCTTTTTAATGTGCATAATTAACGTCCCTAATACTCGATAATTCATAAGATATGATTAATAAAAACTAACATTTATGGCTAATTTACGTTGCGTGGCGTATAACAGAATTGGGGCCATATTCTCGAGTTCATGCTATATGCGTTTCGTGCCGGATTACCCCGTTTCTAGCACGAAACGACAATGGGTGCTTCCCATCTACACGACTCGGTGCGACACAGTGTTACGCAGTGTTCATGTGCTTAATGGAACGCTGTAGGTCCCGGCACAGCCGCTAGTGAGCGCTTGTGAACCTCTTTCTTCGCGTTTTACACTTGATGCCTAACCTAAAAATTAATTAACATAAATGTTACAAATCGAATATAAAAATACCTTGTATAGAAATATAATATTTCATCGATCAGGATAAAGGAATGATTCATCTATCGTTTAAAACTAATGCTATGCATTGTCACAAGCGCGAAGAGAGACAGAAACAGCGCTTGAGTTCTTGGATAGTTATCCGATAGTAAGAAGATATTTCGAGCATTGGAAGTATTTTCTAGTTTTCGAAAATATCCTCAAACTCTCGGATAAATAACAACTCTTAAATATCCAGCTTATTTTAGTGAAAGAGATGTATTGTGGAAATTTTTGTATGAAAATTTGATTTTACCGCAAAGTAGTTGCAACAGTGGGGCAATACAAAATCAACCAATGGCAGCTCTTACGGTTTTAACTATGGGCTCGACACGCTCGTCGTTGATGGAACGCGTTTTGTTGAACACCGTGTCACACTGTGTCGCTCTGTGTCGTAGATGGAAAGCACCCACTATGTGTATTCTCGAAATCTCGCCCGACTGTAGCACACTAAAATTTTGAGCCGAAAATATGGAAAGGTCTTTGGCGGGCGAGATGCGCTTTGGTACGGAAAAAGCATAAATAAGGAATAAAAAATAAGGAATAAGAAATGAGGAATGAGAAATAAGGAATAAGAAATAAGGAATAAGGAATAAGAAATAAGGAATAAGAAATAAGGAATAAGAAATAAGGAATAAGAAATAAGGAATAAGAAATAAGGAATAAGAAATAAGGAATAAGAAATAAGGAATAAGAAATAAAGAATAAGAAATAAGGAATAAGAAATAAGGAATAAGAAATAAGGAATAAGAAATAAGAAATAAGGAATAAGAAATAAGGAATAAGAAATAAGGAATAAGAAATAAGGAATAAGAAATAAGGAATAAGAAATAAGGAATAAGAAATAAGGAATAAGAAATAAGGAATAAGAAATAAGGAATAAGAAATAAGGAATAAGAAATAAGGAATAAGAAATAAGGAATAAGAAATACGGAATAAGAAATAAGGAATAAGAAATAGGGAATAAGAAATAAGGAATAAGGAATAAGGAATAAGGAATAAGGAATAAGAAATAAGGAATGAGAAATATGGAATAAGAAATAAGGAATAAGAAATGAGGAATAAGGAATAGCAGCAATCCAGTTATGGCAAAACCGTCGGTCATCGCACAATGAAGAAATAGGGAATAAGGAATGAGAAATAGCAATAGAATTTCCATCGCATCGGTAATCTATCTCTTATTTCTTATTGCCAGCCAATTGGACCAGCACAAGCTGGCACAAGCTCCTTAAAAATGGTGGTACGAAATTCCAGCTTTTCTTCACTTTGATATGCCTTGTATCACGACGTAGGTAATGTACAGTATGTATTTTGTATATAATATATGACGTGTATAAATGTATATTCTATGCAGAGATGGGCAGTTGCAATGATCTTTATAATGAAATTATACGTTCAATTACTAATTATTCGAGGCATTTGCACTTATTGATAAAATAAAGTTATGCATTCATTGGACCAGTTTTAATGATTATTCATGTAATAACAAATTATTTAAAACATTTCATACTGAATATCATTCAAGTACTTGGAACCAAATTTAATTACATATATAATTAAATTACATTTGTAATAAAATTGTGTTTATTCACTATAATTTATTCACTATAATTCAATTACAAATGTAATTTAATTAAATCTAATTTCGATAGCGCAAAACAAATTACAATTTTATTACCACATGAAATCTGTAATACAGGAAGGAGTATTTCGATGTTTGTATTTTTCGATTGCAAAAATGCTCAGTTTTATGCTGTAGGGCATAGAAAAACACAGATACTTGGAACTTGAAAATTGCTGTATCCCGTGCGTGAATTTGATTAAGGCCCTTACTAGGCCCCGATCGGTTTTCCCTATCTTACTTCCGGCCCTCAACTGAAAGCCCAATAGGGCCCCTGAATGGATGGTCACGCTTTTTCGACGAGGACCTCAGAAGGTTGCCAAATTAGGGCCTTTACAACTGCCTCACGTCTGCCATGTCGAATCCACGACAAGCCCATGGTCAAGCCCTATCAGAGCCCTAGTACGTACGTAGTATCGCTATACGTTTAGATTATAAAATTGAATTATTTCAATAATAATAACAATATTATTATTATTATTATAATTATTATTATTATTATTAGGCATTATTATTATATATTATAATAATACATTATTATGAATTATTATTATTATATGTCATAATAATACATTAATAATAATATATTATTAATAATTCTCCAAGAGAATTTAAAAAAAAAAATAGTATAAAGCAGAGGATTTCTATATAGAAATCTTGCGGGTATGACTTCTTTCGAGGCATGACTTCCTGAGAGGCCTGACTCTGCGGTGTCGAATACAACCCGTGCTCCTACTTCGGCTATATATGCATACTATTTGCGTATTCCGTAAGCGAGAGAGCGCAAGCCGTATGCGTCATCTCATGGTGAGTCTCGGAACTAACTTCCTGTGAAGCCCGATTAGGCCCGCGAATGGTTGCCTCGTCAGTGCCATGTTTGAAATAATTAGGGCTCTAAAACTTTCGTCCTATTTGGGCCCGATTCGGATCTGTTGTAATATACCGACTTCTTTCAATATGGGTTGCTAGATCGAATCCCAACAAGGTTCTCAACGGGTTGCCTTAGGTCAGCCATATTGTAAGTAAGCCTGGTAACCTTGGCATTGCCCTGCCATGGCCCAACCTGGCGGTGTTATGGCATTTCATGACAAAGCATCCACATTTAAGCCCGACAAGGTCCTCAACGGGTTACCTCAAATCAGCCATATTGTAAGTAAGCCTGGAAACGTCGGCACTGCCATGTCGGGGCCCAACCTGGCGGTGTTATGGCAATTCATGACAGAGCATCCACTTTTAAGCCCGACAAGGTCCTCAACGCGTTGCCTTAGATCAGCAATATTGTAAATAGGCCTGGCAACCTTGGCATTGCCCTGTCGGGGCCCAACCTGGTGGTGTAAGGGCAATTCCTGATCGGGCATCCACGTCCAAGCCGACGCGGTCTCGACTTACGTCAGGGCTTTCCTAGAATTTTCACGCACGAGATGTGACAAATTGCAGAAATTGCAGTTGTACGAAAGTTTTGCTATAAGCATAAATAGATATATTTCTTAATGAATAACTTTTTTTTTTAGGGCTTTGGGCGCCATGTGTTGCCCATGCTGTCCTGCTGGTACAGTTATACACCATACCGACTCACATGCTTTAAAGGTAATTTTTTCCTACCTGCGGCTGCATCCGACTTCCCTTCTGTAGCGCATTTCCTATGGAATAAAATTCCATAGGCACAGGGAAACTGCGGAAAACCGGTGCCACTACGGCTGGCCCTGAATTTCATCTTCCGATGCCGGAGCTACGTCACGCTTCGTCGGGAGATTGTGAACATGGACTACAGCTATATACATGTGACGCACACCTGGAAGAGTGCTTGTGTATGCCACATATATATATCTGGAGCTTGTCACGCCTATATTTTTATTTCTCGACGAGACTACGGCGCAGGGAATCGAACCTCGGACCTTCAGATTCTCTGATTTAGAGGTAAGCACGCTAGCCACCACTCCAGAGTACCGGATGAACGGATAACGGGCCTGGATTGTCATGCTCTGACATCTAGCGATGTCGTGAAAATTCTCACTCCTATATCGACGTCATCTGAGTTCGTAGCGCTGAAGCGTTCCAAACGAATATAGCCATCGCATGACATGGCGTGTAGCAGAGAAAACGTTATGCTGGGTTCACATACGTGCGGAGGCGCGGAACGCGGTAGAGCGTAACCAATCAGCAAGCTCAAAATCTGCTCCGCGCGTTTGGACGATCGCTCTGCAGTAAATAGACTCTATTCCTATTTTCTGCGGAGCGGAGCTGGCGGATCGGCGGAGTTGGCTGGAGTGGGAGTCGTGAAGCGCGAAAATATAATTTTTATCATTCGGAGGATATATAACGCGTGAAGAAAAAATGTTAGGATTAGTTATGATCACTCAAGTATATAAAAAAAGGGATTTTCATGAACTTTCTCTGATTTTCAAGAGTTTTTGTCTCATCTTCGTCGGAAAATTAGTGATGAAAAGACGTCTCGACGACAAGTGAAAAAAAAATGAAAGATAAGGAATGTAGGTCCTTTAATGCTGGAAAATGGAAGTATTTTTTCATTGACGCGTAGTTTTATATATTTTCCCTAGCAAACAGTGTGACCGCTAAAGCGACCAACAAAGCGACCGGTTGTTTTGTGACAAAAATTGACCACCGAAGCGACCGGAATAGCGACCAATAATTTTTGTTGTTACTCAGTGTTTTGCATTTTTGCATTTTTTAAACTCCCCAGCGGATCGAGTGACCATGATTTTCACCAAAAAACGCCCAAAAAACGGTCAAATGACCGATGGTCATTCTTGGCCGCGATAGTGACCCTAAAAACTATCCGAAGTGACCGAAGTCAGTTCGTCGGAGCCGAAACTTTTCTTATTTATCCTCGCTCCCATAAAGAGCACAAACGCCACCGAAGTGCAATGGTTATCTCAGTAAAATATGTAGTCTTTAGTCCAGAGGACTGCGCGACCACAGTGCGCGGGTAATGTTCCAACAATTTAAACTCAATTGAGGACTTCAATGCTGATAATACACCGGACTTTATCGGTTCTCGGTGACTTTCTCGCTTGCGCGAGAGCGCGCACCAGCCGATGCCATCAAACGAATCTCGAGCGAAGTGCCCGAATACCTTCTTCTCGGTCTGGGTATATACCAATAGAAACGTGGTCGCGAATGACCGTGAAAACCGTCTTGCGAAACGGTTCGCCCCCATGTGAACCGATATAAAAATTATTCAAGCGAACTCCGCTCTACCGCTTGTCCGCGCTCCACGCCTCCGCGCGATGTGAACCCAGCCTCAAACAAGAAATTCTGCGTCAAACAAGAAGAACGCCCCAAAGCCGATGTGGCCACAAACGAAAAAATAAAAGCCCATATCCTCGTTATGCCAATAGCCACAGACTTGGTATTGGTCCCATTCGAAAAAGAAAATAAAGATCTGTATAATGTGCATAGGTAACGTATCCCTTACTCGATAATTCATACGATATGATTAACGAAAACTCAAATATGTGGCTAATTCACGTTCCTTGGCGTATAAGATACTTGGCGCGTCTAGAGGTCCGTGAAGTTTCCCGGTAAATGTACTTGTCTCGAGACGCTGCCGCGTCTCTTAATAATCGTCCAAAGCTCCAGCCAACAAATCAGACACACTTTTCGACTTGACTCTCACTGACCTGACACCTCTAAATAATTATGAGACTCCCCTAATCTTATTCCCTAATCATCATAACAAGCGAGTCGATCTATGTGAACGACCTTGAGTTTTCCTTGTGGAACTTTTTGAATCCTGTCAACAACATAATTAATTTTTGTTTTAATTATATAGGGACCAACCCAATCTTTCTATAATTTTGGGCACTTTCCTTTAACTTTACGGAGGAGATAAAGCCAGACTTTTTGTCCGTTTTTAAAAGAAAGCATGTGAAATTTCGAATTGAAATTTGATTTAATTTTGCAAAAGCGTAGATTTCCGAAGAACACTTTTAATACTTATAATAATAAATTCCTGTAATAATTAAAAACCTGTAATATTTGTCAATCACCAATCCAAACATATCGCGTGATTCGTTTATATACAAATACCTATATGCGAAATAAAGTTTGCAACCCGGACGATCCGTAATCAAGCTCTATTTGAAAGATTTTCGTATTATCATAAACATCTCGCCACCGCTTCTAGCGAATGAAACCGTCATTTCATTTGACGTATGGGGTACCATTCGATCTAAAAACGCAGCACGCGCCTGCAGGACACCAAGCACATTTTTTACGAAGAATATTGTGTACGGCAATATTCGTAGTATGTTATCTCGCTATAACCAATGTCTTGGGCCACAGCCCAGGTAGAATGCCACTACGTTCACAACAAAACCAGTACCAAGCCCAGTAAAGGCCTTGTATGAACCAATTCTTCAGAAACTCTTACAGGACGAAATTCTACACTTTTTCAGGTGTGTCGCTTGATCCTCACTGATCTGACATCTCTAACTAGTTGTTGTACTCTAACTTGATGACTTGATCGTTATAAAGAGTGAGACGATGTATATGAACGATCTTGAATTTTGTTTTAATCCCTAAACCTTCGAAATTTATCCCTTTGTCACACTCTCTAATTAAGGCCATCTAATATAGGCCATCAAGTGAAATAATTTATAATTACAAGAATAAATTGATGTCCTGACGATGATTGAGAAAAAAGTTCCCAAAATATCAACCGCATTTCTTTCAAAAGGGTATTTCCAACGTTGTAGATTTGGAGTTCACCCTTAATTTTGGATTTTGGTTCTTTTGTGGGAAAACAATCGGTATAATTCTTGCACCAATTTTCAACGTTCAATTTGAAGTTTTTTTTTCAATTTTTTTTTACTTTTTTTTATTCATTAAATATTCGAATTCTTCGACTAACCCAGATTTTTCTAAAAAGTTTAAATTGATCAAACTATCTTCTAAAATTTTAGCAAAAACTATATCCAACTCTACGCAAAAATTTTCAATCCTGACTAAAGCTGAATTGAGTCCGAATTTGCCGGTGTTCCATGATGTTGTGATTACGGAAATGACGCCGGAACATCGGTAAGGTTAGCATTGAAAAAGGAAGTAAGAGCATAAGAGGCAGGAACATTATTCGTGATCGATGCGGCCTCTTTCGCTACAACCGATGCGATTTCTCGTGCTGATTCCATAGATGCGAGTCGAGATTCTTCGACGATTTCATAAATGTGATGATTATTCTCACGGAGAATTCAATGCATTTCTTCGCGAAACTGACCGAAGAGATCGGGTTCGCCACTGTCATGACTACTAGTTGTCGTCATCCGACGATTTCGACGTGTGTTCATTTTTCTTTTTTTTTTTTAGAATTCTGTAACTTCACTTAAAGAAAACGATCCTCCCTCACGACTTTCACAATATTCGCGAGATTTTTTCGAAAACTATCGCAAATGAATTGAATGTATCCCTCTTCTGACACCAATGTTGTGAAATTACGCGAGGAATAATTAATTACACGCACATTTATAAAAAGCAATGGCAAACTCAACCAACTTTATTCTCTCCATAATTACACGTCCGATTCCTGTCAAATCTCAGACGAGACTCTCTCTAATTTTTACGGTCACTGTCACGATCGTCATATGTCGAGTCAACAGCCTAAGTTGGCTATAAAATTAGATTGACTATTCCACATCAAATCACGCAGTCATCAGCCTGACCCCCTCGGATTTTGATGTCCAATGAATTATGGGTTTCGTTTGGCCCAAAATATGACCTCAAATTAAAAAAAAAATTTTTATTATTTTTCAGGGGTTGCTCAAGCGAAAAAACATTAAATTTAGGGAAAACACAAAAAGGGGCCTTTTTTAAATTCATGAAATTTTTTTTACAGCAACTAGGACCCAAAACAGACATTTTCGCCATAGTTGGATGATAAGACAAAAATAATTACTTTTTTTTTTGTATTTCAATTAATTTATTTTTATAACTTCTTATTTTCATTGTGTCTTGTAGTGAGTATAACAACGACAAAAATATTTTCTTCATTTCTTTTCTTGGTTTAGGAGTGAAACGACAACTTTTTTCGAAAATTTATTAGTCTCGACGACTTGATAAAACCAGATAAATTGAAAAAAAAAATTCAAAATAGTTCTACGTCCCAACCGGAGCACAGTGGGGTCCCAAAAAGCTGGCAAATCCCATAAAGCTGGCCAAATGTCGAAAAATAAAGTTTAAGTTTCGGTAATTTTTAGTCGTGGGTTAGGTAGGGGAAGAGTCCGAAGGTCAAATTCTTGGCATCAGCGGGCCCTAGCCCTTATACCTGCTTTTTTACGGCAGTTGAAAGGGAGCCCTCGAGCGAGTTCGACGCGTCGTGCATTAAATGACCATTTCAACGCTGTATTGAACAGGACGCCAAAACTTTACAATATATCCTATTTGAATTTTTTCGAATGGAATCAACAGCTGAAAGTGAGTAAAAAATCATTGTGTAACTGAAAATTGATAAGAATAGTTCATGCGATAATAATAAGTGAATCATTTGTATGAAAATTCACGGAAAATTACAAGTGAAAATTCTAAAAACGTAGAGAAAAGTTGATAAGTTCCACAGTGTTCCACGAGCTGACCTATCACATGTTGTAGATGGATGTATTATTGAATGGAAAACATCGAAAATGGCTGCGCTAAGCTGCGCGCGTGTCATTGCTACGAGTTTTTGCAATATAAAACATAGTTTTCTGAATTTTGTACATTAACGACGCGGAATGTCTTTCTTGAATTGAATCTTTTTCTTGAATTTTATTGCGGTCTTCATTATTCACTGAAATACATTGGCACCCATCCAAGCAGCGTGTCGCGGTCGGTCGAGTTGAAGAGCGCTATATCTATATATAAGGGATTCTCTGTCAACTCAGCCACTTTTTTTTGACCATCTCAGATGTACCCCATAATTGGTTGTATTAAAGTGCTACTAATTTGTGAATTTCTTCACATTTTTAAATTAAAAATTTTACAAATCACCGTTTTCTTTCCAAATAAATATATCTCGGAAATTTGAAGTAATTGAAAAAAAATGTCTGCACATAAAAGTTGTAGTCTCGTGTTAGCATTCGAGCGGAATATTTGAAATAGTTTTTACGTTCCGGTAACGCTGATTTTTTACCAAAAAATAGAATGATTATTTTTTTATTCAAAAAAGGCCACTTTTTGACTGAAAAAATTGGTCTTTCAGTATATCTGACGATATCGCGAAAAGATCACTAGAGTGACACGGATCGAGGTTCTAGGGTAAAAAAATGAAACCACACAAATTAATTTTTTTTTTTTTACCGAAACCTGTGGCTGAGTTGACAGAGAATCCCTCATATGCCTCTTAGTTATATGGTTAAGCCCCAGAGGGGAGAGAAAATCAGAGAGTTTAATGTATTGAGTTCTATGGACCGCAATTCTTTTTCATGCATATTTTATTTTTATTTTCAAATAATATTTAAAAATAATTAATAGAAACGAGGTTGAATATGCAATTATCCATCTACACTCAGTCAAAAAATTAAAGGAACAGCAAAATTTTCGAGATTTTTCAGCGATTTTCCAAAGGCTGTAACTTTGTTAATTTTGGTCGTAAAATTTTTTCGAAAAAAGCATTTTGAAGCTTGAATCTTCTACTTTTGGAATCTTAAGTCAAAATTTTTTTATAGGCATCACCCTCGACGCAGTCGAAAGAAATATCACGGTAAAAATTTTCTCGAAATTTTTGCTTTTTTCAAAACAGTCGATGGGCTTCAAAAAAATTTTCCGAACTTAACCGATCTATGGATCGTTTAGCTGAATTCTTTGGCTTCAATTTCCTTTTTTCATTTTTATTCTACGACCATTTTTCGCTGAGATATCGGCGATTGAACAAAAATTCGTCTTTTTTTTTTTTAATCTTCGATATCTCTGGAACTAATGATCGTACAGCGTGTAAACGGTGGATTTCGGAAACTTAAATCTACCCTCTATATGTGCCTGTTATTGTCATAAACGAAAAAAAATTGTTTCCATGCTCAATTTTGACTTGACAAAGTCCAAAAAATTAGCTTTTTTTCTTGTTTTATAAAATCTACCACAACTTTGCAGATATTGCGAAAAATACCAATGTTTAAAGGTCTTTTTTTAGTTCAATACATACCTCAAAACCATGCCAATTTTCAAAACTATCGGTCGAACCGTTTTTTGTGACCAAGTTATAAAACTTTTAGAAAAATTGAAGGAACACATTTATTGATCCTTAATGACCAATTAATTAATGGTGTTAAAAATGAATTAAAAAGTTTTTCTTTCTTTTCTCCCAAATTTGCATTTAATGAGCGTAAAAACTAAAAAAAAAATCCACATTTCAAAAAAAAAAATTTTTTTTTCAAAATTAATTTTTTTTTCATTTTTTAAATTTGAATAAAAAAATTAATTAGCATTTTTTTCAAAATTTTATTTCGATATTTATAACATATCGAATGCAAAATTGTAAAAAAAAAATGCCAATACAATTTTTTTTTCAAATTAAAAAATAAAACGAAATCGAAATTTCGAAAAAAAAAAATTTTTTTTTGTAATTTGGATTTTTTCTAGCTTTCCCCGCTCGTTACATGCAAATTGAAGGGGGAAAAAAAGAAAACTTTTTTCAAAAATTTTTAACAACATTAATTGGTCATTAAGGATCAATAAACGTGTTCCTTCAATTTTTCTAAAAGTTTGATGACTCGGTCACAAAAAACGGTTCGACCGATTGTTTTGAAAATTGGCATGGTTTTTAGGTATGTATTGAGCTAAAAAAGGACCTCAAAACATTGGTATTTTTCGCAATATCTGCAAAGTTGTGGTAGATTTTCTAAAACAAGAAAAAAAGCTAATTTTTTGCACTTTTTCAAGTTAAAATTAAAAATGGAAACAATTTTTTTTCGTTTATAACAATAACAGGCACTTATAGAGGGTAGATTCAAGTTTCCGAAACTCACCGTTTACTTGCTGTACGATCATTAGTTCCAGAGATATCAAAGATTTAAAAAAAAAGACGAATTTTTGTTCAATCACCGATATTTCAGCGAAAAATGGTCGTAGAATAAAAATGAAAAAAAGCAAATTGAAGCCAAAGAATTCAGTTAAACGATCCATAGATTGGTTAAGTTCAGAAAAATTTTTTGAAGCCCATCGACTGTTCTGAAAAAAGCAAAAATTTCGAGAAAATGTTTACCGTGATATTTCTTTCGACTGCGTCGAGGGTGATGCCCATAAAAAAATTTTGACTCAAGATTCCAAAAGTAGAAGATTCAAGCTTCAAAAAATGCTTTTTTTGAAAAATTTTTACGACCAAAATTAACAAAGTTACAGTCTTTGGAAAATCGCTGAAAAATCTCGAAAATTTTACTGTTCCTTTAATTTTTTGACTGAGTGTATATAGATATTATATTTTTCAATTTTAGAATTAGTCGCTGATGAACATGGAGGATGTGGCTTAACAAGGAAGGAAATTTTTTCGATCACGAAAGGTCACCTGAGTGGAGGAGTGCCTGAAACGTATATAATAATCGAAAATTTTGTGTCCACAAAATTGCAGCGCCCCTTCGCTCTATCAGACAATGCAAAAACTGCCCTCCGCAAGTTGTTGCACCTTTTGCATCAAAAGTGGCAGCACGCATCAAGACATGAAGAGAGATTTCTGCAATAATATTCTGAGTGGTTGAGCGTGTTTGTTTCTTTCGAAGAATCACAAAGTTGTTCCTTCCAGAAGCACTTTCCTTGTTAGTTGCGCCACGTATACCAGCAGGTACAGGAAGTTCCAGCGATTTAATGGATGAATCAACTGATTGTGCATCATCTGATTCTTCCGATGACGATCTCTGAACTTTGAATCGACTGATTGTATGTTTATGCTATTATATATCACATATGGATATATTTTGTACATTCTTCATAAAAGTGATTTATGTCAAATGCGCCGTTTTGTTTTTATTTCAAATTTTAACTTCGGATTCGTAATCAACGCCTCCGAAAACCCCCGAGTACTGACTTTTGGCCGAATTTATAACGCTTTCGACTATTTTCCAGCTTTTTGGGACTTTAAATCCGCCATTTTGTTTTTATTTCAAATTGCGATTGCGGATTCATAATCAGCGACCCCAAAAACTTCCAAGTACTGACTTTCAGCCGTATTCATGACGCTTTCGACTTTTTGCGAGCTTTTTGAGACTTCAAATCCGCCATTTTGTTATTATTTCAAATTTTGACCTCAGATTCATAGTCAGCGACCCCAAAAACCCCCGAGTACTGACTTTCAGCCGAATTTATAACGCTTTTAACTTTTTGCCAGCTTTTTGGGACTTCAAATCCGCCATTTTGTTTTTATCTCCAATTTTGACTTCGGATTCATAGTCAGCGACGCCAAAAACCCCCGAGTACTGACTTTCAGCCGAATTTATGACACTTTCGACTTTTTGCCAGCTTTTTGGGACTTCAAATCCACCATTTTGTTTTTATTTCCAATTTTGACTTCGGTTTCGTAATCAGCGACCCTAAAAGCCCCCGAATACTGACTTTCAGCCGAATCTGTAACGTTTTCGACTTTTGGCCAGCTTTTTGGGATTTGGCCCCAATGTGCGGCGAGTTTTCCATCTCGGTCAAGAAGGGGCAAGATCTTCCTTTACACGTTTTTCGGAAGAACTGCGTTATGTTGGACAGGTGGCCTTTTCGAGCCTAACCTTGCGGAAATTTGCTCAGGACGGCCGCGAGAGTGTATTTTAAATGATCGGCTCGGTGAGGTAATATTATTTCTAATGATGGTCGAAAAGTAGAACGATTTCTGGGAAAAGCCACATGATATTTTGATATTTTGAAATTTACCAGTTAAAAGTTATTACCTCAACCATGAATGATTTCGCGCATGACCGATTTATAAATGTTGGCAAAACATTTTGCAGCTTAAATTATAATGAGAAATAAAAGCAGAAATAAATTAGAAAATTTGAAGAGTTATATCAGAATTATGATAAATTATTAGCGAACATTATGCTGATGGCAGAAACGTAAAGGTTGCTCTGAGAAGTATGAATGTTGCTCTGAGAGGTTTCACATCAGCAGTCACCGGCTGGTATGGCAGCCTGTACCGACGACTGTGTGTTCCGGGTCTCAAGGCTTGTGTGTAATCTTACGGAACCTTTGATGTTAATCACTGATCGGGACGGTACCCTGGGTCAGTTGATCTAACCCGCCAGAACCTTTCAGATTTGTTTGTGAATGTGTTTTGTGTAACTCTAGGGGCCTTTTGATAACAGCTATGTGCCGGTATGGGAACCTGTACCAACAACTGATTCGCCGGGGGCCTAGAGTTTGTGAATGTAAGAATTAAATTGTGAAAAATGATTTTTAATCAAGATTCGTACATTTGAAATTCTGAATTTTACTTTAACACGATATTACACTCAAATAAAGAACACCCTGTATACGACGCGAAGGGTGCAGCGTGAATGGAACATAACGGGTGTCGAGAAGAATACAAACGACCACTTCAAATCGCGCACCACAAAATTCAAACAAGTTGAAACGAATGGAATTTATTTTTGACGTTATCTCCCAAGTTAATAAGATGAATGCGAAGTCAATTGTGGATTCCTTCTCGTGGAATGTCGAGAAAATGTTTTCTCGCAATTCGAATTTTGCATTCTCAAATACATTTTTGTTTACTTACCTTTTTGATGAGTATTTGAATAATATTGAATCGGAGATGATGGTGAAAATAAGAGACTGCTGGATAAATGACCACGAACGATAGGTACAGATGACCAGGGTGACCAGAATCAACCAGACGACGGATGAATAGGCGAAATGGGTGAAACGCAGGATGTAGACGGTGGTGAAAATGTCAAGACACAGCACAATAAAGTTTTCCAAGTAGATTTGAATGCGCGTGTGTATGTATTTCGTTGCGCAGTTTTGCTTTGTTATCACCAAGAATTACACACAATTCACAAAAATCGTTTTATCGCTAATAAGTAATATGTAGAATAACGTAGACGGAATAATAGTGTCAATGATGTTGACAAATCACGCACAATGTATTTTTAAAGCGATTAATGATTAAAACGAAGTAACTATAATATTGAAAGAATTTAAGAATTAAAAATACGAGTAAAAGTTTAATGTTAATTTTCGGAAAAATTTGCACTGTTAAGAGTTGATCAAAATCTTTCAAAGATTGAATTTAATAAATTTTGAAGATGAGTGTCGTGGACGTTACGCGGTGAACTTTTTGAAAATCAATGAACTAATTAGGCATTGCGCCTCGCGTTTTTATATGCTTGGTCCGGCTTAGTTTTCGGAAGGAGTAAATTGTCCCTTGACTCCTAAGACGATGCACGTCTTAGAGCTCCCCTCTACTTCGCTGGTCCTTCTAATTTTCTAATAATTAACCAATAATTAAACTTATTTTCAACCTAAATTCCACTTATACTTCCACATTATTACAATCTGCATCTTTTAAAACAATTCACGATTTAGGTCTTGCAGCTTTACGCAAATTTTCAATGTGCAGAGTCGAGAGGTCTCTTTCTATCATCTTCCTTCTCTCTTACTCCCGCCCTCGCTTGGGCTCTCGCTGCGTTTAGGCCCTACCGCGGAGGCTTCGACCATCCCTCTCGTTCTTTTTCGCTCTTGCATGCTCTCTCATACTTTCTCGCTCTACAGGACTTCCGATTGGCTTGATTTTTGACTATGGGTGGCTCTCTTTCTTTCCTATGACAATTTTCATACTTCCTACTCTTTCTCTGCTCTACTGCACTGTATTTCCCCTGTTCTTTCAAACTTCTCCCATCGCCTTCTCGCAAGAAAGGGTCTTTTAATTGATAATTCATCAATTGCAAATTATTTAAGTGAATTTCTGGTTTGCTATATCGATGATTTTACTTGATTTCTTAAATAATTTATTCTGATCAATTTGGAAGAATTTTACAGCTTTTATAATTTCATAATCGTAATTTGCGCATTGGTTAAATTCATTTTAAATAATTTCTATTGATTAAAATGTTTTAATGAAATTGATCTTGTAAATATTTTAACGTTTTATAATTTGCGATGTTAATTTGTTTGAACAATATGAATGAAAATCTCTGAAATTATTTGGTAAATTAATTACTTCAATATTGTATGATTGTTCACTTGAGAATAATTCAATTACCAAGCTTTCCAATCTTAACATTCTTTTCGGAATGTACTTGATAATTAATTTATTTCGGTTTTTAAAATGGTTTTCCTGAGATTGAATTTGTTTGTTATTTGAAAGAGAATTCGGATTTTGAAATTTGAATTTTGAATTTGAAGTTTTGAGTTTTTGGAAGAAGTGTATCTTGATTTGAAGTATTAGAAACTGTTTTGGTTTCATAACAAATGGAATAATTCTATTTTTGTTTTTATTCTTGAATATGATTTTTGCTAATTCAAATTTTCTTCCTTAGTGATTTTCCTATTGTTTACCTTAAAATAAATCATTCATTCATACACACGCTACTTATAATTAGCATAATTCGTACGCCTGCTTTAAATTAAAATTTCTCTTGAGCTTAATAACTTTGAATCTTGAGCAAGCCTTGGTGAATATCTTTTTTTGTGCCCATATATGGCGTGTGCCCCTGCAACGGTTCATTGTGCGAGAGAGCACGAATCGACTCAAGGGGTTAGCGGGCCTCGTGCCGTCCGCGGGACACGAGGAAATTTCCTCGGACCCTTGGGCAAAGACTCTCTTTTCCAGCGTCATCTCAATTTTCTCTCGCATGGTTTTATTTTTTTTCTGGCTTGATAAATTTATTACCTCCGGATGTTTGCAATATGGCGATAGCGTTTTTTCGACTAAAAATCTCCCGACAGAACGATGAAAACGTTTTTTTATACATGACATATCGGGTTGCACCGCAATGTTTAATAACTTGTCTCTCTGTACGCAGAACGACTAATTTTGCTATGGGCCACGTGTGTGACCTTTTCAAGAGACAGTGGTGTTCTTTTTTTTCGTCTTTTTTCTATACGTCATTTTTTGTATTTTCCCTTTCTCCTACCCTAATAAACTAGTGCAACGTCTGTCTTTCGTTGAAATCCTTAGTCGTCAAAATTCTATTTTCTCAAGAAATCCCTTACGTTATTACGTGTTAAAATAATTTTACTTTATATTTCGCATGACCTGACCCAGCCGATATTTTCCATGCTCGATTCTAATATTGAATTTATGTTATCGTCCTATTTTGCGAACTTTCGGGATCTCGTAATTATTAAGCCAATAAAAATGGAAAAGAAGAACCACTGATCGTACGTACTAATATAATTCCTCGCCGTCTCGTATATGATGGCGACGGTGTGGCTGCACTCTAGTGTGCGTGAGGATCTCAGCATTGCGCTAGGCTGGTGTGAGTGCCACGCGCTCCCCAAGACTTCAACGTTCGAGTGTCGCTTGGCCCACAAAGGCCCTATTAATATTTTTCGCGGAGTCCCATATCTCCGACGGATGTTTTGTCGCATCGATCATGGAGATTGTTTTATTTAGCCTTCATAACGATAACGCTTAAAACTCTTCTCGAATGGTCCGAGTCGATGCGTGACTAACTAGGCGTCGACAATGTCCTCATGGCCCGTAATTTGAGAGGCAGAAAATTGGTGGAAATATGGCCACACCGTAAGAATAGACCCTGGTCTCAATCGTGTTCCTTTTCCTCACGGATTTTTCTCGAGAAATACCCGATATGGAAAAACTCAATAACGAAGAGAAATCCCAAAAGTCGCGGGACGTAACAATAGTAATTATAATTTAAAAAAAAAAGTCATTATTTTTGTCCCATTATCGAAATATGACGAAAACTTATGTTTTTGGCCCTAGTTTCTGTAAAAAAAATTCAATAATTTAAAAAAGGCTCCTCTCCGTGTTTTCCCTCAAATAATGATTTTTCGCTCGGGCAACCCCTAAAAAATGGAATAAAAATGTCTAAAAATCTGAGGTCATATTTTTGGCCAATCGGAACCCACAATTCATTGGACGTCAAAATCCGAGGGGGTCAGGCCAATGACCATGTGATTTGACGTGGAATGCCCCATATATATGTGGCATTCCACGGTATTTCGATCAAAATCTTACCTTGATGATTTCGATTTTCCTCTAAATTTTTTATATAAATAAGGACATTGAAAAAAAAAATCTCAAATTTTTTCAGAATTTTTCGGTCACGCGTTTTTTGGATTTATTGATATTTTTTTTTAACGAGACAACTTTGTAAAATCTGAAAAAATTCAGAAAAATCCAATAAAATATAAAAAATCTTTTGAGCTCCGTTCCAAAATGGAGATTTTCATACGCTATGAGTAAAGTTCAAAAAATTGAAAGAAAAAAAATGTACTCATAGAGTATTAAAATCTCTATTTTGGAACCAAGCCCGAAAATTTTGTTATATTTTACTAGATTGTTCTCAATTTTTTCAGATTTTACAAAAGGGTCACTTAGAAAAAAAAACCAAAGATCGCGTGACCGAAAAATTCTGAAAAAATTTAGGAATTTTTTTTTCGAATGTGTTCTTTTATATAAACAAGTACGCTTCGCGTACTCGTTGGGGAGCTTTGCCCCCCAAACCCCCCGCGCTTCGCGCGCTGTCGTCATCGCGCTTCGCGCACCGTATTCTTGATCATTGTCTTGATTGATTCGGTATGGAAATACTATATTGTTTTCATGTTAACGTACATTGTTTTTGATAATATTGAGTCAAATGTTTCTTCCTTCGTAGGGGCAACTGTTCATAAAGTCGGTGATCGAATTTCAAGGTTTATATTAGTGGGCACTCACAACTTTAGAATATAAGGATCATACATTTTGTTTTTGTGATATATTTTGAATGTTGGCGAACATGTCCCTTAGGGACGTTTTAATAGGCACTCACACTGTAATTTAAACTCTTTGATTCATTGTGAACATCGAGTAGTCGTATGAATTCTATTAATCATGATTGAAAAGACAGATTTGAATATATTCAATATGATATGAAAGTATCTATACAATCATATCACTTAAATGTTTTGAAAGATTATATTCGCAGAATTGTTACAATATTAGGCAGTAATGAAGAATATTAGTGACATTTGAGATGGGCATATTTATCATAACACTTTAATCATTTAATGATTATTAGTCCATTTATAATAAGTAAAAAAAGCTTTAGGTTATAAATCAATGCTCAGATTCTGTTTTTTTTCACGTTTGAAACGCGCAGGTGATCGCCATATTGCCAACGGAGCACGAGCACACAAAATAACCATGTACTTTTTAGAAGAGAAATATCGGTTTTGAATTTGGCGCACTCAGGCCGTGTTTAGTTCCTTTTTTACTCTGTACGTGGCGTAGCGGCGTCGTGACGTACGTGACGACGTCGCGTACGCCAGTCTATGCTTTGCGTGAAAGTGGTGAGAATGATACTCCTAAAAACACCAAAAATGATGTACAAAAACTGAAGACAAGTACATTTATAAGCGTATCCGTAGTTTAGTCTACCTTGGTCTACCTACAAAAAGTTGTGAAATCAATATACTGTAACCCTGAATATATATTGCCAAGCACATGAAGTACCGTAATTCGACTTTTATTTACAAGCATATAGTGATTATTACAGTACACAGAAGCGAAATTTATAAAATATGAAAATATCTTTACATTTAAAAATAAAAAAATGAATTCATCACTAAAAATAAATAATAAATCGATGAAACAAAATTGATCACACAAATACAAAGTACTTGGCGAGTTAGGCAATATTTGCAAAAGATGTTTCAGTAATACAGTTGAGGTTGCTTCAGGTGAAAAAACTCGCCAAGTACTTTGTATTTTTTTGATCAATTTTGTTTCATCGATTTATTATTTATTTTTAGTAATGAATTTTTATTTTTATTTTCAAATGTAAAGATATTTTCATATTTTATAAATGTCGCTTCCGCATACTGTAATAATCACTATATGCTTGTAAATAAAAGTTGAATTAGGATACTACATGTGCTTGGCAATATGTATTCAGGGTTAAAGTATATTGATCCCGTGCGTGAAAATTCTAGGGAAGCTCTGACTCGAGTCGTGACCTTGTCGGGCTTTAACGTGGATGCCCCGTCAGGAATTGCCCTTACACCGCCGGGTTGGGCCCCGACAGGGCAATGCCAAAGTTGCCAGGCCAATTTACAATATAGCTGACTTAAGGCAACCCGTTGAAGACCTTGTCGGGCTTAAACGTGGATGCCCTGTCATGAATTGCCATAACACCGCCAGGTTGGGCCCCGACATGGCAGTGCCAAGGTTTCCAGGCTTACTTACAATATGGCTGACTCAAGGTAACCCGTTAAGGACCTTGTCGGGCTTCAATGTGGATGCCCTGTCATGAATTGCCATAATGCCGCCAGGTTGGGCCGTGACAGGGTAATGCCAAGGTTGCCAGACCTACTTACAATATGGATGACCTAAGACAACGTGTTGAGGACCTTGGCAGGCTTCGATCGGGCAACGCATATTTAAAGAATTTGATATAATTACAACAGAACCAAATCGGGCCCAAATAGGGCGAAAGTATCGGAGCCTTAATTATTTCAAACATGGCACTGACGAGGCAACCCTTTGAGGGTCTAATCGGACTTCACGGGGAGTTAGTTCCAAGACTTGCTATGAGATGTCGCATACGGCGTGCGCTCTCTCCTATACGGAATATGCAAATGGTATGCTCATAAAGCCGGAGTGGGAGCACGGGTTGTATTGGACACCGCAGAGAAATCATGCCTCTCAGGAAATCATGCCTCGAGGGAAGTCATACCCACAAGATTTCTACATAGAAATCCTCTGCTTTATACTATTTTTCGTAAAAATTCTCTTCGAGAATTATTGATAATATATTATTTATACTATATTATTATTAATAATTATCAATAATAATATATTATTATAATATATAATGTATAATAATAATTATCAATAATATATTATTAATAATTAAATATTCATAGCAATAATAATATTATTATTATCATTAAAATAATTCAATTTTACAATCTACACGCATAGCGACATTACGTACGTACTAGGGCTCTCATAGGGCTTGATCATGGGCTTGTCGTGAATTCGACATGGCAGACGTGAGGTGGTTGTAAAGGCCTTCATTTGGCAACTCTCTAAAGCCCTTGTCGAAAAAGCGTGACCGTCCATTCAGGGGCCCTATTGAGCTTCCAGTCAAGGGCCCGAAGTAAGTTAAGGAAAACCGTTCGCGGCCTAGTCGGGCCCGCAATCAAATTCACGCACGGGATTTCACAACTTTTTGTAGGTAGACCAAGGTAGACTAAACTACGGATACGCTTATAAATGTACTTGTCTCCAGTTTTTGTACACAATTTTTTGTGTTTTTGGGAGTGATTTGTCCACTTTTGGCAAAGTATTTCCATTCGGTTTTTGCAACTTGACATAATTCATAATTCCATTTCATTACATAATTTAATATTATTTATAATTTCATGTAATTATATTATTTTTATGTAATTGATAATTCATAAATTAAATCATCCATCGATGAGAGAAAGAATCATAAACCTCGATAGAGTTCGAATTTTCTTCATTGTGAAGTGAACAAAATGCTATTTATAGTATTTACACTAAGGTTCATGATCCAACTCCAGCATACCGAACTCCAAAAATTATATTTTGAATACAAAAAATTCCATCGATCAGTTAAAAAATCAGAAATCTCATTACGGATAGTATTTTCTTCATTCTGCAATCAAGAAAATGCTATTAATACTGAGGTTCATAACTTTTTTTCTTTAACAAATACCACAAATTAGATTCTGCATATAAAATCTACCAATGATCAATAAAAAAATCATAAGTTTCATTATGAATAGAATCTTGTCCATCACGCAGAGAACAAAATGCTATACTGTCCATTGCGCATTGAACATTGTGCAGTGGACAAATAGTATTACTATTGAGGTTCGAAACTTTTTTTCTTTAACTAACACGATGATTTTGATTCTGGATACATTCTGGATACAAAATGTTCCATCGATGAGAAAAAAAATTATAAACCTCATTTTGGATGGAATTTTTACCAGTGCACAGAGAACAATTTCGTTCGCTGGGCACTATAAGAACTAAGATCGATATGAAAAATATTAAGGATGAAATTAAATTTTATGATATAAAATTTTTGTGACAGATCAGAATAAATTCTAAATAAATTTTTGTGACGGACTACAATAAATTCAAAATTATCATATTCCGGCAGCACAAATCACTACACAAATTTTCGCTTTACAAACTGAATATTCTTTTTAAATTTCAATTGAAAACACATGTCATTTTTGCTGTTTAAATTTTTAAATATACTTTTGAGAGAATTTCTAATTTTTCGAGGTTATATCACGTAGTTCCGGCACCATTATAGGCTGCATTCGTCTTTGACGCTTACGCCTTTACGTGCCTGTGACCACGTCACGCACTAAAGACCTTTTCTCTCTTGCTCTCACACTATCCCTATAGTGCAATCTCTCTTGCACTTATCTGACATCTGAAAACGGATCACGTGACATTTAATAGCCAACGTCATGGTGTGTGCGAAAAATGTTGGCTGAAAAATATGGGCCGAAAAATATGGGCCGAAAAATATAGGCCGAAAAATATGGGATGAAAAATACGCGAAACGACAAAACGTATCATCTAAAATTTTCTGAAAAACTCTGTTTAATGAGTTATTAGGAAAAATTAATTTTTCGCTTTAGATATACTCCCATGTATGAGCAAGGTTGTTGGTGTAGGAGAATCTTGGTGCGACTCTCGACATGTCGGTAAAGTCGGAAATGTACTTGTCTCGATTCGCTACCGCGACTCTTGATGTGCTTGTTTACAGTCATATAGAAATTCTGTCAGTGAGAAAAATAGTCTTTTTTCGTTAAAATCATTGTTTTTGTGCAAAAGTTATTCACATAGCAGTGTCTAATTGGATTTAAACTTCATGGGACATTTGTTCATAATCATAAACAGAAATTCTGTAAGTTAGAAAAAAATTGGTCCGTGAACTTCGGAGATCCAAGTGCATATGGACAGAAATTGCTTTTCTTTCGTCAAAAATTGTTTTCTTTGCAAAAATTGTAAACTTAATGGTGTCTGATCGGATTAATACTTCTGGGACATTTGTTTACAATCATATACAGACATCGTGTGAGTTAGAGAAAAATTCGTTCGTGAACTTCGGAGATCCGAGTGCATATGGACAGAAATAGCTGTTTTTTCATTAAAAATTGTGTTTTTTTTTGCAAAAATTGTAAGCTTAATGGTGTCTGATTGGATTCATACTTCGTGGTACATTTGCTTACAATCATATACAGACATTGTGTGAGTTGGAGAAAAATTCGTCCGTGAATCCAAGTGCATATCGATAGAAATAGCATTTTTTGGTTAAAATGGTGTTTTTGGCAAAAATTGCAACCTTAATGGTGTCTGATTGGATTCATACTTCGTCAGACATTTTTTTACAATCATATACATACATTCTGTGAGTTAGAGAAAATTTGTTAGTGAAATTCCAAGTTTCAACTACATATGGTCATAAAACGTCTTTGTTTGCTTGAAAATAGCTATTTTTTTTCAAAAATCTTTGTTTTACAATATCCGTTTGGATTTAAACTCCTTGGGCATAGAGATTACAACCATACACAACTACCCTCCAAAGAAAATTGAATTCCGTACACCGGTATCTGAGATCTGGGTCTGGACGGACATCAGACGCAGATTTCGAGGCGATTGCAATAGGCACTTTTTGTCATAAATGAGTGAATGCCTAAAAATTGAGAGAAAAATCGAAATCATCAAAATAAGATTTTGTCGTGTCATTCCCGATATTCCGATCAAAATCTTGCCTTGATGATTTCGATTTTTCTCTAAATTTTTTATACAAAAAAACACATTGGAATACATTTTTCTAAATTATTTCAGAATATTTGGTCACGCGTTCTTTGGATTTTTTTTTTTTTTTTAAGGGACCTCTTTGTAAAATTTGAAAAAATTCAGAGTAATCTAATAAAATATTCCAAAATTTTTGAGCTTTTTCCAAAATGGAGATTTCAATACTCTATGAGTTAAATTATCTTTATTATTTTTTTAATTTGACTCGTAGAGTATTGAAATCGCCGTTATGGAACAAAGCCCAAAAAGTTGTTATATTTTATTAGATTTTTCCGAATTTTTTTAGATTTTACAAAGTTGTTCCGTTTTTTTTTTCAAAAAAAAAAAATAAATCCAAAAAATGCGTGAACGAAAAATTCTGAAAAAATTTGTGAATTTTGTTTTCAATGTCCTTATTTACATAAAGAATTTAGAGAAAAGTCGAAATTATCAAGGTAAGATTTTGATCGAAATACCGTGGAATGCCTCGTATATTATATTATATTATATAGATATATATATAACATACAATTTATTATTTTTCATTAATTGGTAATACAATCGGAAATTCTCCGTACTTTAGCCATAAAATTTTGATATTTAAAAAAAAGGTGACATTTATTTTTTTAATCAAAAACAAAAATAAAAAATAATTTTTAAATCAATTTTTCATATATGTATAGATGACCAGAGCCTAATTTTCCTTTTATTTTCTTTGTTTATCTGGAAAAGGCGGATGTTTCGTTCTGCATGAAAAAAATAGAATACAATAACTTGGAATATTTTTCTGGGCAATATTACGGTAAAAAAGAATAGAAGGATGCACAAAATACAAAAAGCAACAAATAATTTGACATACTATGTAATCCCTATACTACTATTTGTAATACTGTTATAAAATATTCCAAAAACTAGAACCTTGCGAAGAATATTTAAAAAAAGTGAACCAAAGTCAGTTTAATTTATATTGCAACAATAAAAACACAATAAACATTTCATTCAATTTGAATAGACCAAATCAAAATGTTCGTAAGTACACTGGATTTTGACGGTAACTAACAGAACGGGGGTTTGTTCGTTACTGTGAAAAGCATATGTATAAATATGGCGCTTTGAACTCGACACACTTGGATGAGTTCCAATGTAAACACCACACATATATAAGATCACACTCCTGAGTTTTTTCAGTGCGTCAAGCCCCGGCCGCGAGATTTGTTCGTTGCACTGGCAGTATTTATACTGAGAGTTCAGTGTATTTTTTAAATGATATTTGGCCGAATCAGAGCTCGTGTGTAAATTCTCTTGCTTCGCTGTCTGGCGAAGCGCGAGCATCGAGTTATAAGATGAACATTAAGCTCAAAATTTAAATCGAAACAGTTCAAATTCACGGTGAAAATCAAGTGTTAGTATTTCCCCCTGTTACAACAAGCACCCTACTCTCCTACTTCAGCACTTTTTTCTGGTAGTAAAATACCACATGCAAAATCACTGGACTAATCCGTGAATAATAACTAGACTCTTTTTTCCGTTTACATACATTAATCGCAGGGAATTTTTGTATCACGTGAGATACGCTACTGCATCAAAATTCCAATGCGCTCGTGATGAAATAAACACTTCATAAATTATTTACAGTATCTCTGTTTAAATGTTATGCATTTTCGCTTTATGTTTTATGATGTATGCAACTCAAAAACTTAACATTTTCATAAATATCATCAAAAATATTCTTAAACGTATTTTTTCACTTTTTCTCGTGAATAACTTTTCCGACGAAAAATCTTGATGATTTGAAATCAGGGATAAATTTCTCTTGTAAAATAGTTCTAAAACGTCAAAAAAAGCAAACTATTGTTGTTTCGTTGTGAAGGATCCTCAAAATACCGACATGCCAGGAATTCGTAACTGTGCTTTATCTTCACCGATGATAGAATTGTTTTTTTCACATAAACGCAAATCAAAAGGGACCACAGTCAGTGCAGCCAGATCGGGCGTAAAATCGACCCCCACTCTGCGGCTTTGCGCGGTGCCACACAATGATGGCCGCCCGTGTCTGTGAGCGAACGACGTTCGTGTCGCTTCGGGAGAGCCGAGCGCGGCCGAAGCGTCGACCCCTCGCGCGCTGTTGTTCTCCCACCCCATGGCGTCAGATATACGAACACACGTAGAAGTCGCACGTCCGTGTGCGACTACAATGTAAGCCGAAGCCGAAGCTGCCGAGGGCCCGGGCTCCGCGGAAAAACGCGGTGAGACTCGAGGCGTGACGTCACCCGGGATCACGAGCGGGTTTTTTAAAATGTAAATGATTTTTTGCCTCGGTGCTCTCCGTTATCAATGAAAACGGAAAAATTTATCGGGGAACATTATAAATTATTTTTCAGTTCATACGTCGATTGAAATGTAATAATAATAAATAATAAAAACATTTTTCGTCAAGAAATTATTTACGACTTATTTACAAGCGATCCTAAATAAATAATTTAAAATGGAATTCAAATGTAATCCTCTTTATGAATTAAATTATTTCTTTGAAATAATTTAAATTTAAATTTGAATTTAAATATTTTTACGAAAAATATTCATTTGTGACAACAAATCAAACCAAACATTTAACAATATTTTATAAATTATTGTTATTCGATTTTTCAGCACTTGAATCCAGTGTCAGAAACATGCCAGCGACGAAAAATTATTAACACCCTATTATATAGTATTCGATTTTTTAAAATTCAATATAAACAGTAAATAGTACATGCAACATTTTTCATATTGCATATTGCACGTACATACCTCATGATTCAAACAATCTTGATGTACAAGAAAATAGCAAGTAATTGTAAGCGTCGAAAGAGCGGCGTGGATAGTGTGCTCGCTCACACTCTTGAGGGTGCGGGTTCGATCCCATCGCCTGCAATTTTTTTTTTAAACATACATTTTTGGAATTTTTTTTTTTAAATATGGTGAACTGTTCATTTCCGGAACAACCACCATAGATGGAACATTTTTTTTTAAATTTAAATTTAAATTTCTCAACTCTTGATGAAAATAAATATTTTACTGTAGGTTAAAACGAAACAATACTATTCTAAAAATCTCAGGATCTTTTAAGATTAATAAAAGATATTATATTTAAAAAAATTAATGAAAAATGTAATGTTAATCGTGGATTTGCACGATTTGTAAAAATTCAGGAATTCATTTTAAAAAAAAATAAAAAAAACCTCTCGGGAAATTTCAGGATCTTTTAAGATCAGTGCAAGGTATTTAATTCAAAAAATTGAACCAAAAATTTAATGTCCAGCTAGGATTTTCTCGATTTTTGAAAATTTAAAATTCTCCTAATTCATCATTTTTCAAATTTTTTTTCCGGAATATTTTTTTGGTTAAATTTTTTGAATAAAATACCTTGCACTGATCTTAAAAGATCCTGAAATTTCCCGAGAGGTTTTTTTTATTTTTTTAAAAAATGAATTCCTGAATTTTTACAAATCGTGCAAATCCACGATTAACATTACATTTTTCATTAATTTTTTTAAATATAATATCTTTTATTAATCTTAAAAGATCCTGAGATTTTTAGAATAGTATTGTTTCGTTTTAACCTACAGTAAAATATTTATTTTCATCAAGAGTTGAGAAATTTAAATTAAAAAAAAAAAAAAATGTTCCATCTATGGTGGTTGTTCCGGAAATGAACAGTTCACCATATTTAAAAAAAAAAAAATCTAAAAATGTATGTTAAAAAAAAAAAATTGCAGGCGATGGGATCGAACCCGCACCCTCAAGAGTGTGAGCGAGCACACTATCCACACCGCTCTTTCGACGCTTACAAGTACTTGCTATTTTCTTGTGCATCAAGATTGTTTGAATCATGAGGTATGTACGTGCAATATGCAATATGAAAAATGTTGCATGTACTATTTACTGTTCATATTAAATTTTAAAAAATCGAATACTATATAATAGGGTGTTAATAATTTTTCGTCGCTGGCATGTTTCTGACACTGGATTCAAGTGCTGAAAAATCGAATAACAATAATTTATAAAATATTGTTAAATGTTTGGTTTGATTTGTTGTCACAAATGAATATTTTTCGTAAAAATATTTAAATTCAAATTTAAATTTAAATTATTTCAACGAAATAATTTAATTCATAAAGAGGTTTACATTTGAATTCCATTTTAAATTATTTATTTAGGATCGCTTGTAAATAAGTCGTAGATAATTTCTTGACGAAAAATGTTTTTATTATTTATTATTATTACGTTTCAATCGACGTATGAACTGAAAAATAATTTATAATGTTCCCCGATAAATTTTTCCGTTTTCATTGATAACGGAGAGCACCGAGGGAAAAAATCATTTACATTTTAAAAAACCCGCTCGTGATCCCGGGTGACGTCACGCCTCGAGTCTCACCGCGTTTTTCCGCGGAGCCCGGGCCTTCGGCAGCTTCGGCTTCGGCTTACATTATAGTCGCACACGGACGTGCGACTTCTACGTGTGTTCGTATAGCTGACGCCATGGGGTGGGAGAACAACAGCGCGCGAGGGGTCGACGCTTCGGCCGCGCTCGGCTCTCCCGAAGCGACACGAACGTCGTTCGCTCACAGACACGGGCGGCCATCATTGTGTGGCACCGCGCAAAGCCGCAGAGTGGGGGTCGATTTTACGCCCGATCTGGCTGCACTGACCACAGTGTGCTTCATCTCGAAACCTCAAAATTTCCAAGATTCTTCATGAGAATATCTTGATTTAGGTTTGGAAACATAAAAAAAACTTTCCAAAATATATATGAATTGTAGATTTAATAACTACCACTAGGATTTCTCCGACAGACTCGTGTCAAAGTTCATTCTTGCTTGGCTGACTGAAAACCCGATCCTTATCACATTGTTGTAAATTTGCAACTTCACTCAACAGTCATATCTGGCAAATTTACCACACGATAGACTCGACTCTTCGCGTATCACCAAAGTGATGCGCGTCTGCTATGTGTATCTGCCCTTCTTTCTTGCGGGTCTGCCATGCATCTCGGATTACCGGGTCAGCGTTACTTCTACAAAGTGATCATCGTCCTTTTATACTTTCACGAGCTCACGTAAATGTATATATATAATACAGTGTTCGCAATGACTGTGAAGTGGTGCACATGTTACATTCAAGATGTGTGCCCTTACTTGTTTGTCTAAGCTAGTAGCAGCTTCACGATTGGGGCCAAAGAGATGAGAAACACGTAAGAAGTTAAAGAGAAGCCGTATGATTGCGAATTGCGGGGGTGTAGAGTAGGTAAAGAGTAAAACGTCGATGTGAGATACAGTGAGAGAGAGAGAGCGCGGAAGCAAGAAAGAAAAGAACGAGCAAGAAGAAACAGGAAGAAAAAACGAAAAGAGCTCGGAGCTAGTTGCTGACCGAGTTTAGAGTCTCGGAATGCTGATGCACGTTGTCGGATGATACGAGGGCGTCGTGTAAGCCGAGCATCGCGACTAGAAATAATGCATATTCAATGGCCGAGAAGAGAAATAACAATGATCGAATTATTGTCGACCAGTCTGTAGAAAAAAAAACGCAGAATTCTACGAACATTGGATCACTATGATTGTCACGAATGTTGCGATGAAATGAAAAAAAAAACACGTACGCTTCGCGTACTCGTTGGGGGGCCTCACCCCCCAAACCCTCCCACGTTTCGCGCGCCGTTGTCGCGCTTGACGCTCCGTATTCTTGATCATTGTCTTGATTTATTCGGTATGGAAATACTATATTGTTTTCATGTTACTGTACATTGTTTTTTATAATACTAGCTCACGCGCGCGCTACGCGCGCGATAAGCTTCCAGGATACTCGTGCAAAAAAATACAACGAGCGAAAAATATGTCTTAATGATTAGCCGAGATAAATTCTGACCCCTATGTGTATATGAATGCATATAAGTACATAATATAATATTATAGAGAGAAATTTCCACATTGATTTTATGGTTTTTGCTTCAGTAATAACTCGCTATAGATCGCGTTAACCATCCTTTCGATTTTGTCAGTGGTCAATACCATCTAGCGAGTTATGGACGCGACATTAACTATATCACTGTTCCTAAAGCGGTGTCAGGAAAGATAAAAAACACAATACAAACGTTACCGAGCAACATTTTCTTCATTTATACATCTGAAAAGCATTTTGGTATTATTATGCAAATGACACGCCTTCTCTGCTTATTGCGCTGCTCAGTAGGGTCGTTGATTTTCAATATTTCTCGTTAAGTGAATACGATGAAATTTTTCCTCTTCCTCTAGAAAAAGATGTATTTTTCGTTGTCTCATTTCGAACTTGAGAAAAAAACAGATTTATAGAACAAAAAGAAATTATTTCGCGCTTGATTGAAGTATCTCTATAGATAATTCCATTAAGGCCAGGCTAAAGAACCTCTTTCTCGCTCTCACAGGACCCCTATAAGCGCTCTCTTTCGCACTCACAAGAGCGGAATGGCGGGGGGAGGGTGTTTCGCCTGCCCTTAAAACAAACCTTTTAGATCAATCGATCAATGAAGTTTGATTTGCACATAACTTTAAAAAAAGTTTTTTACAAACTTATTTCTTACAACATATATTTTCTTGCTTATGACCATATTATTTATACTCTGCATTGCTTCTGTTTAACAATTCTTTTCATTTTCCTTTAATTCCACTGCCCATTCGTTTATCATTTTCGCTCTCCCCTTTTTTGGCATCATATTCCCTAAAAAACGCACCTATTCCTTTTTGTTCGTTTCCCTCCCAACATATTCGTTCTATCCCCTCTTATCGCTCTCTCGTGGATTTCTTCTATCCGTTCTTCTACTCTTTTATTGTTTTCTCTTGATTCCCCATATAATGTTAACCCAGCTCTCGTCTCCTTGCCTTTTAACCTCTTTTTCCTGTTCTCTCCACTCACACCTTTACACGTTAACTCATACGATAGACATAAAGTATGGACTATGCATAGAGCGTCACCCGAGAGAAAGAGATAGCGACTAACGGGGGCCAAGTCTTGTCTCTTTCTAACAGTAGCCAATGAGGGAGTTAGAAAGAGATAGCTATGGCCACCGTTTCGTTCTCTCTTTGTCTACCCTGGCGGACACTTTAGGCAATGGCTTCCAGTGCGGATCGCGTAGTCCATACTTTATGTCTATGACTCATACCACATCGTTATCACACATTTATCTTTTACTTCGAATAATAAAATCTTATTCGTACAACGTATTTTGAGAAGCTGATTTTAACAAACACATCAGTATCAACCTTCCTCATAGATATGATCGTTTATCCATTCCAAACCTCAATCATCGCTCAATCATTTTCGCGTTTCCATATCCACAAAAAAGCCCCCCCTTGAAATTGATCCATACACTCGCTACAATTAACTCAACAGTCTCCTCTTATTCCCTCCTTGGCACCTTTGCCTGTCTTCTCCACACACACCCTTACATATTGATTCTTACATATTCTCAAATATCTTTGACTTTTACAAAAAAAAATTAATAACATGAACATATAATTAAATATTCCAACACCCTTTCTTGTTTTTCTTTTTTACATTTCTGTGTTTCCTTCAAACTTTATATCGACAAATATTCAAGCACAAATTTTATCTCACCGCTTCCCAACCCTTTATTTTGCTCGCATTGGTCTTACATCCCCCCTTCCTCTCTCCCTTCTTCCTACAACACCCAACAATCAACCATGCTTCTCTCATTCCCCATCCCCAAACCCAGTCAGTACATGTCCCTTTCAGCGAGGAAGCTTTCTCCAGGTTTCTTTGTTTTTGTCTAATGCACTAAACTTTCCTATCGCGCGGCTCCTCTTGACTCCTCTCCAACCTCTCTTTCTTCGCGCGTAGCGCACGCGTGAGCTAGTTTTATTAAATTTCCTCTCAGGAATTTTCATATTCGCATTGGTAGTCTAATTATTATTGATCTGAATATTTTGTGAACAGACATTTACAGAAATATCGAGAATAACGTGTGCGAGGAATGTAAAAGTTTGTCGACATTTATCAAAACTTGATGAAAAAAACCACGTCTGATCTCCTCGAAGTTTAAGTATTGTTAAAAAACCATATATTATACACCATCTTGACAGAATGAAAAAAAATCGTTATACCTCCATCAATTTTGGGATTTTTTAGAAATCCTTCGCTGCAAATGTAGTTCTACATTAGATTGATTCAAAAAAAGCGACACTTTTTTTTATTGAAATCCGCTATTAAATACTTTCAGGGAGGTGAAAAAAGATTCCTATGAAAAGCAGATCTCTTAATTTTTATATTTAGAGGTCCTTCATCGCGAATTTCTATTGTCCATTTAAATAACACGGGGTAATTTTTTTAAACTTTTAAAATTTTATGCCTTGGCTTCAAGTCAATGTACCGAAATGTGCGATACATGTTCTTGGGGGGAATTGAACGCCCAACAAAAGAGATTTCCTAGGATTTTTCGATAAACTTACCGCTTCAGAAGTTATTCAAGGTTAAAGTTAAATTTTAAGTAAATTTAACTTTTTTTCTTCACTTTCCGATAAAATGTTACAACTTATTACTAAATATATTAAAATCTTTTTGGAAAATTCTATAATTTGTGATTTTTCATGAGGACAGGAGTCAGTTAACAATTTTCGTTTCGTAAAGCTTAACAGTTCCACGTTCTACATCCCCATTTTTTGTCAAAAAAACTATTTTCTTACAATAAAATATCAAGTTGATGAAAAGATGCCAATTCTAAAAGAAATACTGTTTAATATTCACGAAGGTAGAACAATTAGATCTTACATATAAATTTCCTTCAACATTACTTTTTGAAAATTTATTGCTCATTTAAAGTGTAAAAGTTGTTATAGAATAAACTGATGACAATATTTCAAGGTTTTTTTTTGTTACAATCCGGGAATCGTTGGTGATGTTCTTGTACGACTTGTCGGAGAAGTGGAACAAAAATCTATCGCCCAAAAAAGTGTGATTATAAGATAAGGAAAGATACGTGTAAAAAAATGATAATCTTCAAATTTTCAGATTTTTCTTACATTTTTATGTAATTTCTTCAAATCTTCAATATTTTCCCAGATTTTTTCGTAATTTTTTTCAAATCTTCAAAATTTCCTTAGATTTTTTTGTAATTTATTTAAATCTTCCAAATTTCTTCAGATTTTTTTGTAATTTCTTCAAATCTTCAAAATATCTTCTGATTTCTATGCAATTTCTGAAAATCTTCAAAATTTGATCAGATTTTTATGTGATTCCTTCAAAAATTTTCAGAATTTCTACAGATTTTTCGGTAATTTTTTCAAATCTTCAATATTTTCTCAGATTTTTATGTAATTTCTTGAAATTTTTTCAATTTCCTTAGATTTTTAAGTAATTTCTTCAAATCTTCAAAATTTCCCCAGATTTTTATGTAATTTATTTAAATCTTCCAAATCTTCTCAGATTTTTATGTAATTTCTTCAAATCTTCAAAATATCTTCAGATTTCTATGCAATTTCTAAAAATCTTCAAAATTTGCTCAGATTTTTATGTGATTTCTTTAAAAATCTTCAACATTTCTACAGATTTTTAGGTAATTTCTTAAAATTTTCAATATTTTCTCAGATTTTTATGTAATTTCTTAAAATTTATAAAATTTCCTCAGATTTTTATGTAATTTCTTCAAGTCTTCAAAATTTCCGCAGATTTTTATGGAATTTCTTCAAATCTTCAAATTTTTCTCAGATGTTCATGTAATCTTCAAATCTTCAAAATTTCCTCAGATTTTTATGCAATTCCTTCATATCGTCAAAATTTCCTCAGATTTTTATGTAATTTTTTCAAATCTTCGAAATTTCCCCAGATTTTTATGTAATTCCCAAAATCTTTAAAATTTCCTCAGATTTTTATGCAATTTCTTCAAATCTTCAAAATTTCCTCCGATTTTTGTGTAATTTCTTGAAATCTTCGAAAATTTTTATGTAATTTCTTTAAATCTTCAAAGATTCTTCAGATTTTTATGTATTTTCTTCAAATCTTTAGAATTATATCAGATTTTTTTTTTTTTTCGAATCTTCAGAAATTTCTCAGGTTTTTATGTAATTTTTTTATGTCTTCAAAATTTCCGCATATTTTTATGTAATTTATTCAAATCTTCAAAATTTCCTCAGATTTGTATGCAATCTCTTCGAAATCTTCAAAATTTCCCCAGATTTTTGTCATTTCTTCAAATCTTCAAAATTTCTTCAGATTTTTATGTATTTTCTTTAAATCTTTAGAATTTCCTCAGATTTTTATGTATTTTCTTCGAATGTTCAGAATTTCCTCAGATTTTTATGTAATTTCTTCAAGTCTTCAAAATCTTCGCAGATTTTTATAGAATTTCTTCAAAATTTTGTCAGATGTTTATGTAATCTTCAAATCGTCAAAACTTTCTCAGATTTTTTTTATGTAATTCCTTCACATTGTCAAAATTCCCTTAGATTTTTATGCAATGTCTTCAGATCTTAAAAATTTCCCCAGATTTTTATGTAATTTCTTCAAATCTTCTAAATTTCCTCAGATTCGTATGCAATGTCTTCAAATCTTCAAAATGTATCCAGATTTTTATGTAATTTCTCCAAATCTTCAAAAAAAATTCAGATTTTTATGTATTTTCTTCAAATCTTAAAAATTTCCTCAGATTTTTATGTTTTTTTTCCGAATCTTCACAAAATTCCTCAGATTTTTATGTCATTTCTTTAAGCCTTTAAAATTTCCGCAGATTTTTATGGAATTTCTTCAAATCTTCAAATTTTCCTCAGATGTTCATGTAATCTTCAAATCTTCAAAATTTCTGCAGATTTTTATGCAATTCCTTCACATCTTCAAAATTTCCTTAGATTTTCATGTAATTTCTTAAAATCTCCAGAATTTCCCCAGATTTGTATGCAATGTCTTCAAATCTTCAAAATTTCCCCAGTTTTTTATGTAATTTCTTAAAATCTCCAAAATTTCCTCAGATTTGTATGCAATGTCTTCAAATCTTCAAAATTTCTCCAGATTTTTATGTAATTTCTTTAAATCTTCAAAGATTCTTCAGATTTGTATGTATTTTCTTCAAATCTTTAGAATTTCCTCAGATTTTTATGTTTTTTTTTCGAATCTTCAGAAATTCCTCAGGTTTTGATGTGATTTCTTCATGTCTTCAAAATTTCCGCAGATTTTTATGGGATTTCTTCAAATCTTCAAAATTTCCTCAGATTTGTATGCAATTCCTTCACATCGTCAAAATTTCCTCAGATTTTTATGTAATTTCTTCAAATTTTCGAAATTTCCACAGATTTTTATGTAATTTCTTAAAATTTATAAAATTTCCTCAGATTTTTATGTAATTTCTTCAAGTCTTCAAAATTTCCGCAGATTTTTATGGAATTTCTTCAAATCTTCAAATTTTTCTCAGATGTTCATGTAATCTTCAAATCTTCAAAATTTCCTCAGATTTTTATGCAATTCCTTCATATCGTCAAAATTTCCTCAGATTTTTATGTAATTTTTTCAAATCTTCGAAATTTCCCCAGATTTTTATGTAATTCCCAAAATCTTTAAAATTTCCTCAGATTTTTATGCAATTTCTTCAAATCTTCAAAATTTCCTCCGATTTTTGTGTAATTTCTTGAAATCTTCGAAAATTTTTATGTAATTTCTTTAAATCTTCAAAGATTCTTCAGATTTTTATGTATTTTCTTCAAATCTTTAGAATTATATCAGATTTTTTTTTTTTTTCGAATCTTCAGAAATTTCTCAGGTTTTTATGTAATTTTTTTATGTCTTCAAAATTTCCGCATATTTTTATGTAATTTATTCAAATCTTCAAAATTTCCTCAGATTTGTATGCAATCTCTTCGAAATCTTCAAAATTTCCCCAGATTTTTGTCATTTCTTCAAATCTTCAAAATTTCTTCAGATTTTTATGTATTTTCTTTAAATCTTTAGAATTTCCTCAGATTTTTATGTATTTTCTTCGAATGTTCAGAATTTCCTCAGATTTTTATGTAATTTCTTCAAGTCTTCAAAATCTTCGCAGATTTTTATAGAATTTCTTCAAAATTTTGTCAGATGTTTATGTAATCTTCAAATCGTCAAAACTTTCTCAGATTTTTATGTAATTCCTTCACATTGTCAAAATTCCCTTAGATTTTTATGCAATGTCTTCAGATCTTAAAAATTTCCCCAGATTTTTATGTAATTTCTTCAAATCTTCTAAATTTCCTCAGATTCGTATGCAATGTCTTCAAATCTTCAAAATGTATCCAGATTTTTATGTAATTTCTCCAAATCTTCAAAAAAAATTCAGATTTTTATGTATTTTCTTCAAATCTTAAAAATTTCCTCAGATTTTTATGTTTTTTTTCCGAATCTTCACAAAATTCCTCAGATTTTTATGTCATTTCTTTAAGCCTTTAAAATTTCCGCAGATTTTTATGGAATTTCTTCAAATCTTCAAATTTTCCTCAGATGTTCATGTAATCTTCAAATCTTCAAAATTTCTGCAGATTTTTATGCAATTCCTTCACATCTTCAAAATTTCCTTAGATTTTCATGTAATTTCTTAAAATCTCCAGAATTTCCTCAGATTTGTATGCAATGTCTTCAAATCTTCAAAATTTCCCCAGTTTTTTATGTAATTTCTTAAAATCTCCAAAATTTCCTCAGATTTGTATGCAATGTCTTCAAATCTTCAAAATTTCTCCAGATTTTTATGTAATTTCTTTAAATCTTCAAAGATTCTTCAGATTTGTATGTATTTTCTTCAAATCTTTAGAATTTCCTCAGATTTTTATGTTTTTTTTTCGAATCTTCAGAAATTCCTCAGGTTTTGATGTGATTTCTTCATGTCTTCAAAATTTCCGCAGATTTTTATGGGATTTCTTCAAATCTTCAAAATTTCCTCAGATTTGTATGCAATTCCTTCACATCGTCAAAATTTCCTCAGATTTTTATGTAATTTCTTCAAATTTTCGAAATTTCCACAGATTTTTATGTAATTCTCCAAATCTTTAAAATTTCCTCAGATTTTTATGCAATTTCTTCAAATCTAAAAAATTTCGTCAGATTTTTATGTAATTTCTTAAAATCTTCATAATTTTCTCACGGTCTCACTAATTTCTTCAAATTTGGGGACATTTCCTCAGACCTGGCAACATTGCTAACAACTGTCTGTTAGTTCCAGTTTGCGATATATTTCAATCCGGGCAACGTCGAGTACATAACAGCTAGTTCTTTAAATGTTTTTTTTAGCTGTTTTAAGCCTAATTACACTAAAAGAAAATTCCGAACAAAATGAAAAGATTCTGCATAAAAAACGAAATTTTTGCGATTTTATTAAAGAAGGGATTCAAATAACTTCATATTACAATTTGTTTTTTCATAATTTTGATATTTTTCTCTTCTATGACCACAATAGTTAATTTTAATAATGTTAAAATAAATAATTTAACTTCTCTCACATATTTCTTTTGTGAATTATAATAATTAACATTATGAACTACAATTTAAGCAAGTTTTGCACTTGATTCATTTTTTTTACATAAAAAGTATAATTCTTAATGTTAATTATTATAATTTACTGAGGAAATATGTGCGAGAAGTTAAATTATTTATTTTAACATAATTGAAATTAACTATTGTGGTCATGGAAGAAAAAAAGATTAAAATTAAGAAAAAAAACGAAAAAAAAAATTTTTTATGAGCAGTCATTTGAATCCCTTCTTCAGTAAAATCTCATAAATTTCTTTTTTTCACCCAGAATTTTATAATCTTTTTTTGAAAAAATTGAAGGTGTCAGATTGAAAGAAAATGCAATTTTTTTGCTTAATTTATCTTAAAACAGCTAAAAGAACATTAATTTTTTTTTCGACATTTTTTTCAAAAAGTACATTGGAAAAAAAATGACCTCTCAACAAATAAAAATATTTTTATTATTGTAGAAGTTATAATTATTTAAAAAATTATTTTTCAAAACTCAATAACTTCGGTATGGGTTAAGATAGAGAGCTAAAAATTTAATGGATACTTCTTTTTGCCCGCACAATAACGTATTAAAAAATAAAAAAAATCGAAGAGGTCACCGACGAAACGTCCGTTGAATTGATAGGGAATGATACATATATACTCAACTAATATAATTTCACTTACATATATTTTTTTACCGAACGACTTCAACCTATTCATGCATAAGTCGAGCCTATGCTTCCTTTGCCTCGACCCCAGACTGTATGTCTATTTAAATATGTAAAGATTTTTATTCCGCAGTAAATTTTATGTTGTTGTTTACTTACAGAATATTTTACTTACCGAATATCAAATCAGCTCCAATGAACATGGAGATTAATTGATACTAGATAATGTATATAAAACACCATGAACTTTTATCGATAATAAAAAGAAATTATTGATGTCGCAATTTTCCGCACTCACATCTTCAACACCGTATCAGTCATACTAAATATGTTTTGAATTAAAGTAGAAAATGAGAAGAAAATGGATTATGTATTTCCGCGTATCGCAGCTGTCAATATTTATTATGTGACAGATCGTACACACGAGGGTAAGCATGAAGTTGTTCATCGAACACAAACTTCAGCTTGATGCCGCAGCCAATCAGCGAACGAATAAAACGACAACAATACTTTATCGAATTTGCGAGATATTTTCAGGATGGTTTTTTCAATGTAGGATTGAGTGGCATGTTTCTTTCTTCATAGGGGCAACTGTTCATAAAGTTGGTGATCAAATTTCAAGGGTTATATAAGGTGGCACGCACAACTTTAGAATATAAGGATCATACATTTTGTTTTTATTATATATTTTGAATGTTGGTTAACATGTCCCTTAGGGACGTTTTGATAGGCACTCACATCATAATTTAAATGCTTTGATTCATTATGTTCACAGAATTATTAAAATATTAGGCAGTAATGAAGAATATTAGTGACATTTAAGATGGGCATATTTATCATAAGACTTCAACCCTTTAATAATTATTAGTCTATTCATAATAAATAAAAAAAGCTTTAGGTTATAAATCATTGCTCAGATTCTGTTTTTTCACGTTTGAAACGTGCGGGTGATCACCATATTGCCAACGGAGCGCGAGCACACAAAAGAACCATGTATTTTTTATGAGAGAAATATAAGTTTTGAATTTGGCGCGCTCAGGCCGTTTTTAGTTCCTCTTTTACTCTGTACGCGGGGATGTCGCGTGTGCAGGTCTATGCTTTACGTGAAAGTGATATGTGCTTATTTAGTCATATAGAAATTCTATTAGTGAAAGAAATAGTCTTTTTTTGTTAAAAATATTGTTGTCGTGCAAAAGTTATCCACTTAGTAGTGTCTAATGGGATCGGAACTTCATGGGACATTTGTTCATAATCATATACTGAAATTCTGTAAGTTAGAAAAAAATTCGTTTGTTAACTTTTGAGCTCCAAGTGTACATGGACAGAAATAGCAGTTTTTTCGTTGAAAATTACTTTTTTTGCAAAATTGTTAACTCAATGGTGTCTGATCAGATTAATACTTCGTGGGACATTTGTTTACAATCATATACAGATATTGTAAAAGTTAGAACAAAATTCGCTCGTAAATCCGGAGATCCAAGTGCATAGGGATAAAAACAGCGGTTTTTTTAGTAAAAAATTGCGTTTTCTTTGCAAACATTGTAAGCTTAATGGTGTCTGATTGGATTCATACTTTGTGGTACATTTGTGTACAATCATATACAGACATTATGTGAGTTAGAGAGAAATTCGTCCGTGAACTTCGGAGATCTAAGTGCATATCGATAGAAATAGCATTTTTTGGTTAAAATAGTGTTTTTTGCCAAAATTCCAAACTTAATGGTGTCTGATTGGATTCATTCTTCGTCAGACGTTTTTTTTACAATCATATATACACATTGTGTGAGTTAGAGAAAAATTCGTTCGTGAAATTCCAAGTTTCAACTACATATAGTAATAAGACGTCTCTTTTTGCTTAACAATGGCTACTTTTTCAAAAATCTTTGTTTTGCAGTATCCGTTTGGATTTAGACTTCTCGGGCATAGAGATTACAATTACTTATACGCAACTACTCTCCAAAGGAAATTGAATTCCGTACACCGGTTTCTGAGATCTGGGTCTAGACGGACATCCGACACAGATTTCGAGGCGATTGCAATAGGCACTTTCTGTCATAAATGAGTGAGTGCCTAAAAAATCGACGCTGTATTCGTGAATGAAAGAAAAAGCATCGAAAGCTGTCGCGAGAGTAATAACGGGTACGTCATTGGAAATATTGAAAATTGATGGGAAATTATGAAAGATCCAAGACCAGAAAATCCTTTGCTCATGATTTTTCGATTCATAGAGTCGAACCTTGACAGAATCAAATGAAAAGAAAACATGAAATCCCTGACGATAAGGCCAATGGTTGTGGTTCAAACGTTGTATCCTTCTCTCTTTCATTACTGATATGTTTCATACACACGCGATTCAACGAACCTTGAGATGCCCGACGTACAATGCATCACTTGGCAACCATTAAATTAAAATCAGCTGAGTATTCATAATGGGAGAAGAAAGACGCCTGGGAGAGCCATCTCGCGTGGTGTGCTCTGACTAGGGTGGATGCGTGTACGGAAGCCTTATTGTAACATGAGGCACATGTAATACTCGCGAGGAAGAGTTATATCTTTCTAATATATAAAAATCTCGTGTGACGGTGTTTGTGGTCGCACTCCTCCGAAACGGTTCAACCGATTATTATAAAAAATTTTATGTATATTTGGTTGGTACGAGAATAGGTCGTAAAGTTATTTCATACCGCTAAGTGATTAAGGTGTCCCTATGCACAACATTTGTTTATATTATGGCAGAACGACGTTTGCCAGGTTACCATAGCAACGGTTACCATAGCAACGGTTACCATAGTAATTGTTACCATAGTAACTATTACCATAGTAACTGTTACCATAGTAACTATTACCATAGTAACTGTTACCATAGTAAATGTTACCATAGTAATAGTAACCATAGGAACGGTTACTATAGCAAGGGGTACCATGCCAACGGTTACCATTACCACTATTGCTTAGCGTGGGTAGGTGTGGGTGGTAGCGAGTGCGAATTATTGTGGGGGTGGGTTTAGGTACTGTTGTTACATGGGTGGGTGTGGATGATGGTTTGGGCACCCTGAGTGGTTGAGAGGGTGAGGATGAGTGTCAGTTGTTACATGGGTGTGTTGCTTAGCTTGGGTATATGTGGGTGGTTGTGGGGATGGAGGGATGGGGATGAGTTGTTACATAGGTGTGTGTGGGTGTTACATTACATACAATCACTAGACTATAATTTTGAATTTATATTTATTACTAGCGAATCCGGCAAGCGTTGTTCTGCGATAAAAATTATTTCTTATTCTATTCTAGAAATAATTTATATAGCAGAACAACGTTTGCCGGGTCAGCTATTATATATATGTGTCATTCCAGCCCGAGTGTGTAAGCCCGTGACCCTGACCCTCTCAGATTTATTTGATTTTTTTCATATGATCGCATTGAGTCTAAAATACACCGTTATTATTTTTTTAGATTTTTCCAAACATCTCTTATTTCAAAAATTTTTTTTTTTCGAAAAAAACGCCATATTTCAAAAATCTAAAAAAATTCTGAAAAAACCGTGACAATATATAACAATTTTTAAGCTATCACCTATGACGGAGTCCGTCGGGGAGGGAGTGACGGGCCCAGAGACGGAACGAGAGAAAAATAATGAAATGTCGTCGTCCCGGGAATCGAACCCGGGACCCTTGGCTTGCGAAGCAAGAGCACTAACCACTGCGCTACGGCCACTTCATACTCTCTCTCGTTCGTGTCGTCTATTTCATGTGTGTTAAACATGCTGGACCGTCACACACCCGTAGTGGGCAGATTTTTTTCTGTGTTTTACGTGATGGATTAAAAATAAAAATTCTTTTTTAAACCCCTTTTTTTTTAAATCTAATTTTTTTTTGGAAAAACCGTGATAATATATAAAAAATTTCAAGCTATCACCCGTAGTGGGCATATTTTTTTTCCGTGTTTTACAAGCAATTAACGTTCTTAAAATTTCAAAAAATTCTCAAATAGCTCACCTTGAGCAGATACTGAATTATTTTGGTACTCAAATTGAGCATCTGCTTAAGGTGAGCTATTTGAATTTTTTTTGGAACTTTGAGAACGTTAATAGCTTGTAAAACACAGAAAAAAATCTGCCCACTACGGTGATAGCTCGAAAATTTTTATATATTATCACGGTTTTTTCAGAATTTTTTTAGATTTGGAAAAAATTGCGTTTTTTAAGAAATTTTTTTTTTAATCGATCACGTCAAATACAGAAATAAAATCTGCCCACTACGGGTGATAGCTTAAAATTTTGTATATATTGTCACAGTTTTTTCGGAATTTTTTCAGATTCTCAAAAAATTACGTTTTTTTCAAAAAAAAATTGAAATAAGGGATGTTTGGAAAAATCTGAAAAAATTATGAGGGTGCGATTTATCATATGGAAAAAAATCAAATGAATCCGAGAGCGTCAGGGTCACGGGTTTACACACTTTGGCTGGGACGACACATATGTATGGGACATTCCACCAATTCTTGACTAAAGTTGTGCCGGGGGGTCTGAATTCCGGATAACAAAATTTTTTATTGAAAAGTACATTACAAAGAGAGCTTTCATGATTTTTTTCAATTTTTTTCGTCCAACCCTTTCGAAGATACAGTAGATCGAAAATTGCAAGATTTGCAATTATTGACTTTAGATATTAAAAATATCAATCCCTTGTAAGATTTCTAAAATTATATTAAATATTGTTTTTTGTGTAGAAAAAGCTCAGCTTTCTGAAAAAAATATTTTTAATTTTCTCCAGTATCAGGAAAATCCCGAAAAATAAGGTCAAAAAGTAAAATACGCTTTTTCGACCGATGTATCATTTTTAATATTTTTTTAAATATTTTTTTCACAAAGCTAAGACTTTTTTACATGGGAAAGGTATGTTTTGATTTCGGGAATATTTAAAAATAAACCATAGCAAAATAAAGTTGAAACTTTTGTGATGAATTGCCGATAAGTATTGTGCTGCCGTCACGGTCGATACACGAACTATCGAATCAAGTTCGAAAATTTCTGTACATAGCATTATATTCAGCGATTATGTAGTGAATATGTATGTTCAAAGTGTGAAGTGGGTAAGAAATTAAAATTATTATACAAAAGCGATATGACAAGGATCAAATCTTTATTATTTGTACTCTTCTTGTCACTGTTGACAGAGAAACATTTCTTATAATAGCAGAACCATGATTCTCGGCATCAGGGATAATACAAAGCATAGATTGCGTCTTTTTTTACAGCCACAGCATTAGCAAATCTGGACTTAAGCTGTGCTGCGCGTACTTCGTATTTCTCATTTGAAATGAAAGTGAAATCAATATTTTTAAATGACTCACGTGCCCAGTCATACAATGCCAAGGCTGATAAAAGTTCTGCTATTGTAAGAAAAGGTATCTACCAGGAGTGTCTGTGATTTTTTTCAGATTTTTCTTATGAGTCCTGTGCCAGATATCTCAATTTTTAAAAAATGAGAGTCAGTTTTCAAGTAGATGTACCTTAAGAACTGTGGCCCAGGCAACAAAAATTATCGAACAAAATATTTTTGATTTTGAATGAACTTTTGGCTTTAATAATAAAATTAAAAAATTTCGTACAAAAATTCTATAATAATTGAAAAAAATCGATTTTCAAAAAGTATGTCACGTTTGATTTGGCTCCAAATTTTTCTGAATTTTCTGTTGTTAGTGTGGACATACAGGGAAAATTGGCATCATGGGCCGCGACTGGTTGAGAAGATACGGGCCGATTTGCATTCTTTTTTTTTTTAATCTTTTATATTGATATATGAATTGGATGATTAATTGGGAGAAACTTCGAATTTCACATAAAAAAAGATATCAAAGTTTTTTGTATGTTATAAGATTGATTTTTTCAAATTTTCAAATTACCCGCCCGAACGACGCGACACTGGCGGCAAGGTTGGAAGTAAACGTTTCCATATTTCCTTGGCCGGTTTTAATGTTATGATTGTATGTGAAATAACATAACCTTTATTTTTACTTTTCGGCTTCTGACGGTGCAAGTATGTTATGGTAGTGCAAGTTCATCGTAAATCACGATAAATATTCCAATCATCAGTGACGGAGTAAATTGATCGGTGATTCAAATATCTATTGACCGAAGTTATTGCTCAGTGCTTACAAAAAAACGTGTAGTCGTTGACCGGCCTAACAATTCTGATCGAGGAGAATTTTTTTTTTCATTTATTATGGCATCGGCTTCAGGCACGAATCAATTCGATAGTTGTTGTAACCCATTTCACTTACACGACGGTGAAGCTAGCAAAAATGATTCACGACGTCTTTCGATTCCGATGTTGGCGGAAGGATTCGATAATATCGATAATAACACCTACTTATGCCAGCAGTGCAGAAGACACCTTCTCGACTCTTCAATTGGTGTATCAACATTTGGAGACATTTTATTAGTTTCATTATACATTTTTTCTATGTACGTACCAATTAGTATATCAACACTTGAAGAGTCGAGAAGGTGTCTTCTGCACTGCCGCCGTAAGTAGGTGTTATTATCGATATTATCGAATCCTTTCGCCAACATTGAAACCGAAAGACGTCGTAAAACATTTTTTCCAGCATTTTTCTACCATTTTTCACATACAAAAAACTTTGATATATTTTTTTTATGAAATTCGAATTAATCATCCAATTCATATCAATATAAAAGATTAAAAAAAAGAAAGACAAATCGGCCCGTATCTTCTAAACCAGTTCGCGGCCCTCGATGCCAATTTTTTCTGTATGTCCGCACTAACAACAGAAAATTCAGAAAAATTTAGAGCAAAATTAAAGTGACATACTTTTTGAAAATCGATTTTTTTCATTTGTTATAGAATTTTTGTGCGAAATTTTGTTTTTTTATTATTAAAGTCAAGAGTTCATTCAAAATCAAAAACATTTTTTCCAATAATTTTGTTTGCCTGGGCCATAGTTTTTAAGGTACATTTAGTTGAAAACTGATTCTCATTTCTTTCAAATTGAGATATCGGGAGCAGGACTCATAAGAAAAATCTAAAAAAAATCACAAATACTTCTAGTAGGTACCTTTTGATAATAAAAGAATTGCAGGATTCTGAAAAATAGTGAGGGTTTTGACCTTACTGAAAACCTGTGAAATGCCTCATATATATAAAATTATCGCCACCGCCGCCGCTGTGTACAAGAATCGAGAACTCAAATAAACCCAAACCTCCAAAACCAAACCCCAAACCTAAACCTTGATGACGCGAGGGCGCGATCCGCACGGACCCTAGTATATATGAGGCATTCCACGTCAAGTCGGCCACTCCATTTTTTGGAATCACCAAAAATAACATACAAATTTTTATATAGTAGTTCTAACTGTCAAGGAAATTCTTGATTTTTTCAGAGTTTTAAATTACATACTTAAGCCGTAAAAAAAAATTATTCATCATACGAAAAAAAAAAGTAAAACATGAAATTTTGAATTTTCCACGTACTTTTCATTGAAATTTTTTACAAACTCCTCCGAAAGCTCTAATATGCCATTTTCGGAGCAAATAATGTTTAGATTTTTTTTTCTCAGAATTAACATCCTCGATTTGTCTGTAGTTCTAACGGTTTTTTACTTAACTAGGGTCACCCACCGCGCACTGAAGCGCGCGTAAAGGGTTTTATTTGCGCTGCAGCGCCCAAATTACAACATTCAAAACAACTGTCAAACTGTCAGGGCACATCTGTCAAACTGACCGACCAATCACAGCATGAATAAAACGGTGACAACAACCAACTTCAGGCGTTACTTACCAACTTTTTAGAAGAGGACTAGGGAACGGAGACGCGCGCTCACGCGCGCGAGCGGCTGCCCATCAGCGCTGCAGCGCTTCGGCTTTGAATATGGTCTGAAATTTATTAATTGCTTAAATATTTAGAAATTGAAATACAAATTTCTAAATATTGAGCTTGGATATGTAATGTCCGACTTTAAAAATCGCCGAGTGGCAACTTTCAAATTCATACCCGAGAAAAAATGCGAGCCTCGAACCCTAGCGGATTTGTCGACCGGAACTTTTCGATCGGACTTGGAGCTAAGAACAGACGAAATTCTAAATATTTCAATGAGTTCTTCAGCGTGTTCTCTTCCTCATGTACAACTGACACAGTTTTTACCTGCAAAAACTAAAAGTTTATCGATTTAAAAAAATTGTTTAGCTAAGAACAAACGAAATTTTAAATATTTCGACGGGTCCTTTAGTGTGTTTCTCTTCTTCATGTACAACTGACATGGTTTTTACCTGGAAACTATGAATTTATCGATAAAAAAAATTGTTTAGCCAAGAACAGACGAAATTTTTTTTCTTTCAATAAATTCATAATTTTCAAGTAAAAACAATGTCAGTTGTACATGAGGAAGAGAACACGCTGGAGAACTCGTCGGAACATTTAGAATTCCGTCTGTTCTTAGTTAAACAATTTTTTTCATCCATAAATTCATAGTTTCGAGATAAAATCAGTGTCGGTTGTTCCAAGGTTTCAAGGTTTGAAGCCTGTGTTTTTAAACAGAAATTCCATTTCATTCCATTCGACGAAAAAGTTTTTTTTTCGTCGTTTCAAAAATTGAAGCCTGTGTTTTGAATCGAAAATTCTATTCCATTCCATTCTATTCAACGAAAAAGTTTTTTTTCGTCGTTTCAAGGTTTAAAGCCTGTGTTTTGAATCGAAAATTCCTTTCCATTCCATTCCACGAAAAAGTTTTTTTTCGTCGTTTCGAGGTTTAAAGCCTGTGTTTTTAATCGAAAATTCCATTCCATTCCATTCCACGAAAAAGTTTTTTTTCGTCGTTTCAAGATTTAAAGTCTGTTTTTTGAATGGAAAATTCCATTCCATTCCAATCCATTCCACGAAAAAGTTTTTTTCGTCGTTTCAAAACTTAAAGCCTGGTATTTAAATCGAAAATTCCATTCCATTCCATGAAAAAGTTTTCCTTCGCCGTTTCAAGGTTTGAAGCCTGTGTTTCGAACCAAAAATTCCATTCCATTCCACGAAAAAGTTTTTTTTGGTCGTTTCGAAGTTTGAAGCCTGTTTTTTAAATAAAAAATTCCATTCCATTCCAATCCGATCTACCAAAAAGTTTTTTTCGTCGTTTCAAAATTTGAAGCCTGTTTTTTAAATCGAAAAATCCATTTCACGGAAAAGTTTTTTTCGTCGTTTCAAGATTTGAAGCCTGTGTTTTGAATAAGAAATACCATTTCATTCCAATCCATTCCACAAAAAAGTTTTTTTCGTCGTTTCAAAATTGAAAGGTTGTATTTTAAATCGAAAATTCCATTCAATTCCATTCCAAGAAAAAGTTTTTCTTCGTCGTTTCAAGGTTTGGAGCCTGTGTTTTGAACTGAAAATTCCATTTCGTTCCACGAAAAAGTTTTTTTTCGTCGTTTCAAGGTTTGAAGCCTGTGTTTTGAATCGAAAATTCCATTCCATTTCATTCCATTCGAAGAAAAAGTTTTTATTGTCCTCCGGACGTAAAAGTGCCTTTTTACGCCCACTTCGTGGGCTTAAAAGGCACTTTTCGACGTTTCAAGATTTAAAGCCTGTGTTTTGAATCGAACATTCCATTCCATTCCATTTCACAAAAAAGTTTTTTTTCGTCGTTTCAAGGTTTGAAGCCTGTGTTTTAAATCGAAAATTCTATTCCTTTCCATTCTATTCCACGAAAAAGTTTTTTTTCGTCGTTTCACGGTTTAAAGCCTGTGTTTTGAATCGAAAATTCCTTTCCTTTCTATTCCATTCCATTCCACGAAAAAGTTTTTCTTCGCCGTTTCAAGGTTTGAAGCCTGTGTTTTGAACCAAAACTTCCATTCCATTCCACGAAAAAGTTTTTTTTCGTCGTTTCAAAAATTGAAGCCTGTGAGTAGTATTGGTACCCGTATGGCGCCCCCCACTCCCATCCCCACTCCTACCCCCACCATGCGGCTTCCCCCACCACTCCACTTTTCCCCCCACCACCTTACGGTGGTAGAGAAAAAGTTCGGCGATGAGGTAGACAGTGAGGGGAGGAGTGGGGATGAGCGGGGGCACTAGACGGGTACCAACTTTTTTTTTTGCTGAAATTTTTTTTCAATTACTCACCAAACGATGATAGATGATGATGATGATGATGATGATGACGAACACGACGAATACACACACACACACACACACACACACACACACACACACACACACACACACACTCACACACACGCACAAGCACCACACAGATTTTTTTTTTTTACTCCTCCGCTTCCTCACCCACCCCATCATCTGGATCGTCTTCATCATAAATCGGCTCCTCTAAGTCCAAGATCGTATGGACGACACGTCCAATGTCAGCCCCGTTGTCATCGCGGAGGCGTCCGCGAAGGAGCCCCATGCCACAATCACGGGACATTATGCGTCCTTGGATTTCATGGAGCCCAAGGCCCACCAACTCGAGAGCTTCTCGGGCTCCCTCGTCATCCCGGAGTCCCTCCATTCCCCGCAATTCACACTCGATTAAGAGCACCGGCATCAAGGCAAAATATGGCTCGGGGGAGTACAGGCAAAAGCTCCAATAAAAATCCGACTCCCCAATGTCGACGAGCCAAACTTCCGCATACCCCTGATCATCCATGTAAATGATTTCACCGCGGTATACGGCAAAGTTTTTCACCACGATGCACGAGGCACCGGGAACGAGCTCGTGCCCCTCCAAAAGCCTCCCCATGTTCCCCAAATAAAATGCTTCCAGCATGTATTTGAGCTGCACGTACACTACCGCCATAATCTCTGTGCGGAGATTTACCCCACAACCGCTCACGACACTCACGACCAGCCCGATCAATTCTTCCGGGTGAAAATTTAAACTGATACGCGGATACATTTTTTTTATTCTTTTAAGCGCGACGTTATCCCGACAATGATTGAATCAAGACTGAAGCTTCGTCCGAAGACATAATGCCTCTCATCATGAGACAAAAAGATGCTCCAGTGCTCAAAAATCCTTGTCAGCGAAACTGCACGTGCAAAATCTCGGGATACACTCGCTGAATGAAGTAGAGGTAGAGGTAGACATCATCATATACAAATGATTATTTTTATTCATTTTCTATGCGAGCATATAAATTCGACGAATTTGAACATGAGCACGAGTCATCACTTTTATCGAAAAGTTTGCGAGGGATTTTTTTTTTCTACGGTCGCTTAGGATATATACATGTATATATATATACATATAAAAGAATGAAGGAGAATATCATAAGCGATAGTATGCATTAATTGAAACTTGAGCGAATAAAAATTTTACAAAATAATTTCAATTTTTACACCGAATCGAAAAATACATACTTTCGCTTATATTCAATAACAACACAATTCGAGGATGATTTCTTTTTGTTTTTGGTTTTTTTTTTGTTCTTCATATATTTATTATTTTCAGTCATCGTTTACATATAAAACGAAGAAAAAAATATTTATACATAGTTATTCAAAATCTTCGATCAAAGTTGTTACACTTTCCACGATTTTGTCTTTATACAATGTTGTTATTTCGCGGACCGCTAATTCCATCGAATTTTCTACAAATTTTGGATAGTTTTTTTTTAATTTCTCACCAATTTCCGCAAGTATTTTAGTTACACTGTCTTTTGATTCCACGAACTCTTCCACAGCCGCGCGTTCGGTTGCTCTTCCGCCCAGGTGTTCGCGGATATACGACACCACCTCACTCATGCACTCGTTCATCGCTGCGCTGTCTCGTTGTAAACGTTGTATGTGTACGTCAATACACTTGCTCGTTTCCACGAGAGTTTTGAATGTTTGATGCAGCAAAGTGATATTTGGCGAGTAATTTGGCCTTGATCGTTTTGCTGATAAATTTCCCGTTTCCTCCTTGTCCCTCTCGCTGCATGCAAAACACACGGCTCTCTGCTGATAGCACGTGGTCAATAGCACGGTGAATACGCCATTATCCATCTTCGTTCCGCACATTCTTTCAGCTTCGATACCCCAGGCATTGAAGTATCGTTCGATTCGGGGATAATCGTTTTTAAATGTTTCCCAATCCTCCACTCCAAGCGTCACACCGGCGAAAGAATTTGCCAAAATCTTGACAACCGGAGTGAGATCACCGCTCACCAGCGATAATTCAAATCCCGATGTTATTATTTTTCCGTATGATCTATTTAATCCGTATAGCGTACTTGATTCGAGATGCGGCGAAATAACGCGTCTTTCAACGTTCGATGCTACAATATTTTTCATTTCAGGTTGCTCTGCGTTCGCTCGTGATTTCTTAAATGATATCAAATCGACAAATCGCGCTGCTTTTAAATCATTTCCCCCTCTACTTCGAATATCACGCGATAATATTTTTAAATTTTTATTCGCAATTGTCGATTTTCTTTGATATGTATAAATTTCGCCGCTGCTGCCAATAACTATAGACAGTTAGCCAGTCACACGTGCATATATTTTTTCAGGGACAATAAATACAATGGCGGCGATAAATCAAAAGAAATGCTTGTCTCAGCATTTATCATATTACCGTCTCGAGACCATCGCAAAATCATTCAAAGTTTGCTATTGTCTCTGGTTCTTGAAAATTTATATTCCGCTCTGCAGCAAATTTTTTTTAATTCGGTAATAAGGCCGTATCTTCGTGGTTATGGCTGGGATCGATTTTCAAAAATGGGAGAAAAATCCCTGTATCTTCCAGGGTTCAAATGGGATCGATTTTGAATCCTGGGGTTATAATATCTCCAGAACCTCCTCTAACCATTGGAAGTGTCATTTCGAATACTCGAATTTTTTAATGTAATTTTTTGTATTTTTTCAGCAAAAAAGCGTTTGCAGCGCTCTAGCGCCCTCGCTATCCTTCTCTACATTACGATAACATTCCTTGACCATCTTTTGTGGTGTGAGGAAAAGTATCATCGAGAGGGAAGCCGTGCCCGCTGCTCGCTCTCTCTCTCTCTCTCTCTCTCTTCGTCAGACTCTCGCACGCGCTCTTTCTCACTCACCCGCGTCTATATCCTTTCTTAATACATGCACGGCCATTATGAATTTGCGGTCGGCCATCATGGAAGTGATAAAAGTTATCGCACTATACTCTCTTGTATATAATGCGCTGTACCAATCATCACTGTGAATTAGTCAGCGGCCATCATGAAACTGATAGCCCTTATCGTATGCGGTTTTTTAAATGCGAGGATCGCAGCCATCATTTTCATTTGCCACGCCTTATAAATGCGCGAATACATGAATATCGATATTCATGAATGAAAATATAATACAATTGGGGAATTTATGGTAATTATTAAGTTTTTAGAGCCTGCACATTTGCTACGAATATTAATTACGATAAAAATGAAACCGATTATTTGGCTTCATGAAGATTTATCGGTAATATTCTTGTAAAAATAATAATTTTTCCCCGACTTTAATACAGAGGAGTGTCGTTGTTTAATTTTATTCACACTGATTCTTCAGGTTACATTTTGATACCTTCGAAACTGCAGTGAAATGAGCTCATTCTTTTATGCTATAGATGCTTTGCTTACGATTATATTTCAGCATTGAAGAATAGCCCTACCAACACGTTCTTTTCTTTACAATAAGAAAGGACACGTATATAAAATAAAATTTCTCCTCTGATATTCCTGCCATTAAATGTTGGAGACTATCAAAACTCGACAGTTGATTTGCAACCGACATCGCAAACGTTTCTTTTTCATCATGGTGCGGATTATACAACGTAGCATCCTTCTTAATTTATTACGCTATTTAATTGATCGAAACCCGCGCTTGGCTACAAAATGGCCTTTCGAAAATTACAAAATGATGGTTAATTATATGCACGCTCGTGTTGTTCTTCGAAAAATTCGTGGAGCTTTATATGATTGCTCAAAAAGTCAAATTCTCGAGGCATATAATGCAGGGTATTTTCAATCTCAACCTTTGATCGATTCGCTGGTGAGAGTAATTCGAAGACGGGGACGGTCTTCCGATCCATTATTTCAACCGATATTCAGAGAACGCCGTAAGTTTTTTGTAATTTTTCTATTATTTATACGCGTGTGACAGTTGATTTTTTCTTACTTGAATTTTATATAATTCAATAGTGTATCGGTATGAAGATATGAGTTTGGTTGATGCGGAGTCATACGATTTCAACGCGGAAGGTAAATCTGATTCGGAACATGAGAGCGATGAAGCCGATGAGACTAAAGAATTTTGGCTCGATGCGTCGAAAAATCGCTACCGTCCTCACGATTTATTGATAGAGGATTCATGTCATCATCCACGCAATCTTGCGTTAGCAGGCCCATCATGGGCTAGTTCTCCACCACCGCCACCACCTTCCTCAAGCGACTCATCAACAAGTTCCTTTCCAAATTACGAAAGTGACGGCGAGGTTGAAGTCGTCATGTTAGAGGACGATGAAGAAGAAGAAGAAGAGGAAGAAGAAGAAGAAGAATCCGATGTTGATTCAGGTTTGATATTTATGTTTTTTTTTTTTATTTATATAAAAAAATAATATTTACATAAAAGAGTAAATATTATTTGACACGAGACGTGGTTATATAAATATTTTCCTAACATATATATATAGGATATTCCTCGGAAGAAGCTCCGTTAATTTTGGATGATCAAGTGTTGCAAAGATATCATCCTTTGATGATCAGAAGAGCAGTAGAGCAAGAATACGCAATACAAAATCGCTACCCCGATGCTGCCGGTGGCTTCGAGTGGTAGAAGTATATATCTTTTATTGTTTAATTTCGATAAGTTATTTAACATTCTATTTGCATAATAAAAATATATTTTTTCGTTTTATTACAGATATTCAAGTTGGAGGTGGTGCTGCCGATAACAATGATCGCGACGAGGGGGATATTTTACCTCCGGGGCAGCGATTCATCATTGTCTCTGAAGATACGTGCTATTTTCGCCGTTTTAAAACCCGTGGACGGCGAGTCAGTTTTCGCGTACGACCACCCCCTGCGAACACCGAACACTTATCGTGGTTAGATGGCGCGATACGAGATGTACTCACGCATCTCACGAACTCTTGTCAACCACACGATTACGCGGGGATGACCTTCACAGCACCAGCTTTAACTCATGGACCAGCTTGGATTTCTTTTCGACCGATGCGTGAATTTTCAGCGGATAATATTTGGACGCTCATAAATGACATTGCGCAGAGTGCTCGAGAATTTAGATTGGATGAGGGTGTGTGTGAAATGACGGTGAGTGTGATACGCGGTGTCGAGGGGGCTGCGGGTAATCGCCTCATGCACGAGGGTGTCGCTAAACGCTCGATTCTGCAAATTCATAATCGCGATAATTTGTGTTTACCCCGTTCGATCGTTGCCTCGCTGGTTTACTCTCAACGGGGTGAGGTTCGATCGGGTGAATTGCAGCAAAATTGGCAGAAAATTCGGGATGGTCGTCGAGAGTATCAACGTGTCAAAGCTCCGGAACTTGTACGTAATGCCCGCGTAAAAATACCGGAGCGGGGATGCGGTATACGCGAAATTCGTAAATTTCAAGAATACTTGGCGCATGAAGCCATCGCGATTGTAGTTTACGAATTTTTGACTTTTGGAAAACGCGTTCAAGCTCTTTATGATGGACGAGAAATTGTAATCGATGCACGTGGGTATATCGAGCATGAGTTGTACATACTTTATTACGAACGCTCATCGCATTTTCAACCAATTCTTAATCTTGCCGGGGCTTTAGGTAGTCGAGGTTTTTGCGTGAATTGTAACACCAAATACTCGCGAGTACGCGAGCATCGCTGCTCCAAACAATGTCCTCGTTGTAAATCGGTGGCATGCAGGAGCGATAGAGCCGTGCTCAAGGAATGTGCTGATTGTAATCGCGTGTTTTTCGGGGATGAATGTTTTGCGCTGCATAAGCTCCCGAAAAATAGTAGAGGACGAGGTTGTCGCGCTAAACGCGAATTGAGCGTATGTCAGGCTTTAAAAGCATGCCGTGAATGTAATCAACTAATTAAAAATTCATCCAAGCGTGAGCATGTATGTGGAATGATTTTTTGCACTATGTGCAAATTTATGCGCTCAACTTCGCACCAGTGCTATATTTCTCCTGTTAAAGGAACTAATGATTTAAACCCTGTTGTGACAAAAAAAGAAAAAAATCTATCACTGCAATTTATTTTTTATGATTTCGAAACACAGCAACATTCTCGTTTACCAGGTGATAATTCCACACGTGTACACGAGCCAAATCTTTGTGTCGCGCACCGAGTATGTTTGACGTGTCTCGATGATCTTGATATAGAAAATCCGTGTTCTATTTGCGGTCAACGCGAATTTGTATTTTCAAACGAGCCCATTGCCGCTCTCGTAGATCTGGCTATTAATTCAAAATTCTCAAAAATCATATGCATTGCGCACAATGCAAGGGGCTTCGATGGCCAATTTATTCTTCGTTATCTTATCGAGAATAAAAAGACTCAAATGCCAACGTTAATAATGAATGGTACGAAAATTATCTCCATGCGTGTCGGAAATATTACTTTTCTCGATAGTTTAAATTATCTTCCTATGTCGCTCAGCGCACTACCAAAAGCATTCGGTTTCGCTGAAACAGTTACAAAAGGAACGTTTCCTCATTTATTCAATTTACCGGAAAATCAAAATGATATCGGTTCGTTACCATCTCTCGATTATTATTCGCCCGACACGATGTTTTCAGAGGCTCGTGGAAATTTCTTGGAATGGTACAATGTAATGAAGAGCTCGGAATATCAATTTGACTTTGCTAAAGAATTTGTGCATTATTGTCGCACGGATGTAACGGTTTTAAGACGCTCGTGTTTGGCATTTCGAAAACTTTTGATTCAATGCGGAAACGTTTGTCCTTTTGCTGAAAGCTGTACAATCGCTTCTGCATGCTCGCTTGTATTTCGTAAAAATTTTTTGCAACGCGATCGCATAGCTATTTTGCCACCCGGTGGATACCGCTGGGGCGATAAGCAATCTCGCAAGGCCGTTTCGTGGCTCATATGGCTCGAAAGAGAACGTCATCGTATTATCATACATGCTGGACGTGCGAGAGAGTATCGCCCTCCCGCGGGGTTACCCCCTGTGGATAGATACTACGAAGAAAACGAAGCCGGCATTCGTCACGTGCTTTAATTTCACGGTTGTTTTTGGCACGGCTGCTCTCGATGTTATCGTGTAAACAGAGACAAACAATTAAAATTCGGTGATACGATGGATGAGCGATACGAACATACTGTAACTATATCAACACGAATCAGAGCGCAAGGATATGTATTGGAAGAAATGTGGGAATGTGAATATGACGAATTGATAAAAAATAATGACGAGATGCGTGAGTACGTGGAAAATCATCCCATGGTAATTCCTTATCCACTCGATCCACGTGATGCTTTTTTCGGAGGGAGAACGGAAAATTTTGTAAAATTGTACGATATAGAAGTCGGGGAAAAGATAAGATACGTGGATGTTTGCTCGCTGTATCCGTGGGTGTGTAAGACGGGAAAATTTCCGGTCGGACATCCGAGCATATATGTTGGAGATGAATGTCGTGAAATTATAGGTCCAAATAACGAGCTTGATCGTGTTGAGGGTCTCGTCAAATGTATCGTGCTACCTCCAAGAAATTTATACTTACCTGTGTTACCATATCGCGTGCGTGGAAAATTATTATTTGCATTGTGCAGAGCATGCTGCGAAAGTATGAATAATAATCAGAATTGTATACACGATGATCCTAACGAACGCACATTTTCCGGTACATGGGTCGTGGATGAATTGCGAAAAGCTGTTTCTCTCGGGTATACGATCACTCGGATCGAAGAAATTTGGCAATACGAAATTGCGCGTTATGACCCCATAACGCGAAATGGCGGTTTATTTACCGAGTATATCAACACATTTTTGAAAATAAAGCAGGAAGCGAGTGGGCCACCGTCGAATAGCGCTGATGATCCTAGTGCGATTACTCGCTTCATCGCATCTTACGAGGAAGCCGAGGGTATACGGCTCGATCCAGGTGCTTTGCATTCGAATCCGGGTCTTCGCTCACTCGCTAAACTCGCGTTAAATTCATTTTGGGGTAAATTTGGCCAACGCGAGAATCAGCCTACTACAGCGATTATTTCAACGCGAAGCGAGCTCATGGATTTGCTTACGAGCCCTGAAATCGAAGTCGTTGGCATATTACCGATCAATCATCATGTAATGTATGTCAATTATATAAGCACGCGTGCGGCTATTCGACCGTCCTTAACATCAAACGTTGTGATTGCTGCTTATATGACGGCGCAAGCGCGTCTTAAATTGTACACATATCTCGAGGGACTTGGACGTAGAATATTGTATTGTGATACTGACTCGTGTATTTATGTAAGTCGCGAAGGTAGCGGGGAATACGAACCTCCGAAAGGTGAGTTTCTTGGTGACCTCACGGATGAGCTAAATAAACATGGTCGTGGTTCATATATTTCCTCGTTTGTATCAGGTGGACCAAAATTCTACGCATTTATCGTTCGAAAACCCGATGGCACAACGAAAGAGGTTTGCAAGGTTAAAGGTATTACGTTAAATTTTGCAAACAGCCTTCATGTAAATTATAAGGCTATTCGCGAGTTCGTGACAGGTGCGCGAAATACTTCTATTGAGTTGAAATTTGACGCGATTCGTCGTACGCCGTTTCATAGAGTCGTTACACGGGTAGAAAAAAAGAAATGTATCCCTGTAAATGTAAAGCGCCAAAGACAGGGAAATTATGCCACGCTTCCTTACGGGTTTTGTCAAAATAATACTTAAACATATATTTTAAAAATATTGAACATAATATTTAATAATATTGTTATTGTAAAAAAAAATTGTACAATTTAAAATGTACATTAATATATGTATGAGAGTATTGTAACGGGACGACCCCACCTTGACGTTCCCTACCACAAACGACATCACGTGACAAGGAGAGACGCCCCACCGCAACGGCGACGGCGTCGGGGAGCGCAAACAGGCCTATAAAAGCCGCTCTCCGGAGCGCGAGAGTACCTTTTCACTTTCCACTTTCACGCGATCCACACGATCCCGATCAAACTAGCCACAGTATCGCACTGTCTCTAGTAATTCCTGGAGAGCCCACTCACAAAATCCCTTGCAAATCGCAGCATTGCGCCTGCCTATTGCAAGTCCTGGAGAGCCCACTCACAAGATCCCTTGCAAATCGCAGCATTGCGCCTGCCTATTGCAAATCCTGGAGAGCCCACTCACCACCCACAATACCTCCCAGTACAGTATATCACGGCATAGCGTCCGTCTAATACCGTACAATTCCTCACCAACTCCTAAGTACAGTATATCACGGCATTGCGTCCGTCTCATACAGTACGATCTCTCATATATTCCCTGTACGAATATATCACGGCATAGCGTCCATCTAATATAGTACGAATTCTCGCAACCTTCCTACAGCACGTATATCACGGCATCGCGCCCGTCTCGTACAGTGCAAATTCCACTAAAATTCCCCGTACAAGTAGATCACGGCATTGCGCCCGTCAAATACAGTACAAACAAAATCTCTAAAAAGAACTTATTACATTTCAGCAAAACCACCAACAGTCACAACTCCGATGAATCACCGAAATATCACTTAGTCAAAACAAAATCAGGGAATACGAATAAAAGATTAAATAAAGAAAACCTACCTCAATAAAACATCATTCCTTGTCCTGGCCAAGTGATGAACATAAAAACCCGAGGTTTCTCGCTAAACCTCATATAAGGGTATAAATTCTGAGGCCACTCCTAACAAAAGAAAAATCCTACTCCAATTATCGCGGGTCCAGCACACGAAAATCCCCTCCTCCGTTTCTTTTAACCTTACAAAGGCTAAAAACGTTTCATTGGCGCCCGAACAGGGACCTGCGATTTCGACTGGGTAGGAAAACAAGATGGGGAACCATAAAAAAACAAACAAAAATAAAAATAATCTCCCAAAAAATACAAGCACATTTTCAACGTCGGTCACATTTCCGGTGATGACAACCAACGAGGAAGGACGACGAGAATATGACAACACAGGAGATGGACGCCCGCCACCAATCGAAGAAGGAGCGGCAGGAGGCGTACCAGACATACAAAATAAAAATCAAAACGAAAAGGAGATACAAGGTTCTCTAACAATGATACTAGAGGAACTAAGGAGTCAAAGAGAGACGGACATGATCATGATAGACAGTTGCATGGCCAATCTAAACGCCACCTTCACACGCCGGTTGGAAAACATACAACATTATCTGGAAGAATCAATTAGAACAATACACCAGGAAATAACAACGCGTTCACGAAGCAGCAGTGGCTGGGCCACGGCAGAAATAAGCCAAGGAGCTCAGAGAGAGGAAAACGCGAGTGAGTCAATACATCAGGCACGACCAGCCGGATGCAGCACCGCAATCCTGGAAAATCGGCCGCCAACTCAGGAGAGAAATTGGGGAGCGCCAAAACTCATAACCCCAACATTCAAAGGATACGCGTCAGAAAGACCAATGTGCTTTTTAGCCGAAATGGAAAGATATAAAAGAGCATTAAGACCCAACTACGACATAAGGACCATCATCGAACAAAGCCTGACAAACCTGGCAAAAGATTGGTGGACGCTAGTGGAGGAAGACACCGAGTCATGGGACGATTTCAAATCAAACTTCATAAAAAGGTTCTGGAACAATGAAGTACAGCATCAAGTTCGCCAAAATCTGAGCCTTGGGTGGCACAATCCCGAATCGGAACAAAAAAGACTAGCATACGCTATCCATTTGATCGGAACAGCACGAGAACTGACGCCTCGACCAACGGACGAACACATCATCAGCCAATTATCCCGACACTTCTCCGAAGAACTGCATAACACAATCATAACCCGCGGTATAAAAACCGTAAACGAGCTATTGGATCTGCTGGAAAGAGTGGACCAAGCCGGAAGCCCCAACAGCAATCGAAGAAGAACCGAGAGAAACCAAAATAACGAAGGAAGGCCAACAAGTAGACCTAAGGAAAACACACAAGGAAAAGAACAAAAAAATGAAAACACGTATAAAAATCGGGAAAATACCCACAGAATACGGGCGATCGAACTCGAGGAGGAAAACAACGACGACGAAATCAAGGGAGAAAAACCGGAAAACGAGAATGTGCCCTCACCGGAGAATACTCAATAAGAGTAGTAAGTCTCGCGTACGGCGAGGACACAAGAAGTACATTACTCGAGGAAGACGTCGATAAACACATACAACAAATTAAATGCCCAGAACTACGAGTGGCAATAAATGGTCTAGGGTTAACCGCCTTGATCGACACAGGGAGCGAGGTAAGCGCGATCGCCGAACAATGGTATCTAGCACACATAAAACAGATGAAAAACTGCCCAATACTGCCTTTAACGGGAGTCAAGGTAAAAGGAGCATTAACGGCCGGGAGGGCAACGAGAGTCACCAAGCAGATGCTCGTAGCGATCCAAATAGAGGGGAATGACGAGCCCACGACCATCCTAATCGTGCCCAAATTATCATCCGACTGCATCCTAGGAGTGGACCAGCGACATAGAATAAAATCACAGATTGACCTGGATAATTACGAAATTACGTTCACGCCATCGAGCAACACAGAGGAAGAACACACAGTAAGCTTCATAAACCAGCCAGGCAAAACGGCAGAAGACACGACAATAAGCATAAGAGCATTAACTCTTCCAAACGAGGCGATAACTCAAGAAGAAATAACCGAAACAATTTCCAAAACGGAAAACATAACAGAGGAACAACGGAGAGAACTAAGAAAGCTCATCACACAACACCGCAGGGTATTCAGAAAAGTACCCGGGTTATTAAAAACCTATGAACACGAGCTGTGTGTAATTCCACACAAAATATTCCAAACGAAGGCATATCCGATTCCCATCGCATACCGAGAAGAGGTCAACAACGAGATAGAAAAGATGTTGGCACAGGGAGTAATACAACCCTCGAAAAGTCCATACTGTAGCCCCCTCGTGGTAGTCATAAAAAAGGACAGAACGGTAAGACTATGCCTGGACGCACGTCGCATCAACGAGATTCTACTACCAGACAACGAAAAAATGGAGACCACCGAAGTCCTGTTTCAACAATTCACCAGCATGAAATATCTCACCTCATTGGACCTTCGAGCAAGCTTTTGGCAGATACCGCTCAAACCCGACTCACGCAAATACACAGCGTTTTCGCATCGTGGTAAAAGCTATGAATTCCGAGTAACCCCATTCGGCCTACGAACCAGCACCGCCAGTCTAGTCAGAGGTCTCGGAACAATCTTAAAAGGACTTGCCAGCGTAATAAACTTTGTCGACGATCTTTTATGTACCTCGGAAACATTCGAAGAGCACCTTAAGCACCTCGACGAGCTCTTCACGAGATTTGAAGACAATGGACTAACCATAAATCTCGAAAAATCCATGTTCTGTCAACAGGAGGTTAGATTTCTCGGACATATCTTAACTCCTGAAAGCATCAAACCGGATCCCGACAAAATAGAGGCCATCAAAGGATTTCCAGACCCTAAAAACCTGAAACAACTAAGAGGATTCCTTGGATTAATTAACTATTACAGCAAATTTACGAACGAACATAGCGAGGCAATAGTACCACTACTCAAACTGATGCGGAAAGATAAACAATGGATATGGGGGGAGAAGGAAAAAGCAGCATTTAACAACACAAAAACAAAATTCTGTAACTCCGTGATCTTACGTTACCCAGATAAAACTAAGCCATTTTACTTACAAACCGACGCAAGCGAATATGCATTAGGCGCCGTATTATTTCAAAAGAATGAAAAAGACGAACACGAAGTCTTGCAATTTGCAAGCCGCACCCTTAAAGGAGCCGAAATAGGCTATTTTACTACAGAAAAAGAGTTATTAGCCATAGTATGGTCGCTACAGAAGTTTCGGTCATATCTGCTAGGATCCAAGGTCTATGTAATCACGGATCATGCAGCCCTGACGTTCTTACGGCAATGCAAACTGGCCCATGCAAGAATAACCCGATGGTCATTAGCCATCCAGGACTATGACTTGGAAATTGAGCATTGCGAAGGTAAGAACAATGTGGTGGCCGATGTACTTAGCCGCCCAACGGGCACAACTCATACGAAGGAGAAAGAAATAATGCTAGCCCAGCTGGCCCGCGAGATATCGGAGGAAACATCGGCTCTTCTCGCGAATTTAGGGGAACTACAAAGAGAAGACCCAGAGACCCAAGAAATATACAACGAATGCAGGCAAGAACAGACCAATCACGAATATAATTTAGACAAAGGAATCCTATACAGAAAAATTCGAGGTCAGGAAAAAGCCGTGGTACCAGCATCAAGGATCAAAAACCTTATTCAGGAGTGTCACGAACTCTACGGTCACGTGGGAGCAAAAAAATGTTACTTGCTCTTACGAGAGGACTTTTACTGTCCAAAAATGTACAAATGGTGTCGCCAACAACTTACGACTTGTATCTCATCTCAGAAGAACAAGATATACACTCCCGGCACATTCGCAGAAATGCAAAGCATCCTGCCGGTTCGACCAGGACAACTTGTCTCACTCGATTACTATGGACCGCTCCCAACTGCAAGATATGGCAAAAAGTACCTTCTAGTGATTATTGACGTTTTCTCAAAATTTATCAAACTTTACCCATTAAGAAAAGCGAACACAGAAGCGACACTCAAATGTCTGTTAACCGATTACATACCAAAATATGGCAAACCAAAGGCCATCTTGTCAGACCAAGGAACACAGTTCACCTCAGACCGGTGGAACAGGGCACTAACAGAACAAGGAATTAAAAGAATATTAACATCAATAAGACATCCACAAGCGAATCCGGTAGAGAGAACTAATCGCGAGCTCTCACGATTTTTTCGCACGTTTTTACCTCAAAATCATGCAAGATGGACCCAGTGGTTAGACACAATAGAAGGCTGTATTAACGAGACACATCAGGACACGACGGGCTGCATACCAGCAGAGCTACAGTTGAAAAAGGCCCCAGAGAGACCATGGCGGAATATTCTTAACAAGAGAGAAGTCCCAAGTCCACCAATGGAGCAATTAATCGCTCAGGCACGCACCAATATGGAGCGCATAAGACGCCAAGTGGCCGAAAAGTTCAACGACAAGCATAAAATAACAGAATTTAATGAAAAGGACAAAGTCCTAGCCAAAGCGTTAAACGTCTCAAATCCAGCGGCAAAACAAATCTCAAAATTTATGCCACTCTACGAAGGCCCCTATCAAATAAAGCGAAAAATAAATAACACCTCCTATATACTCGAAACGATAGAAGGGGGCATCGAAAGAGGCATGTTCCACGCGAGCGACCTACGACCATTCTACATAGAAGACATATAGCTCACAGAAAGGATAATGATAACAAGGAAAGACGAAATCTCCGAAAGGAAGAAGAGGGGAGAATTAAGCGATAAGCACGACAATACAGAGGAGAGAAAGAGAGAGAGAGAAGCTGGTAGAGTACAGCAAGCGCCGATTGAAGAAGCTTACCGAAACAATAGAAACCGGTTCACGCGCAAAAACAGGCACAGAGGCACAATAATCGACATGAGGAATTACCAGAATATAAGAAATCCAGCAAATAAGTCAAGCTTAATCGGAGAGCAAGGATCATTACCAGTATCAATCGAGAATTCCAACAAGCAGCACCATGGAGAGAAAAGATTGCGAGACCCAAGTGTGGGAATGGGACCACGAGGAATACGACGTGGGTATCGCAGAGATCCTTGCCCGACCGTACAAATCCAAAGCGATACGCGATCACTTACGGCCAAAAAAGACAAGGATCGTAAAATCGAAACAGACGCAGACCGACCCAGGATATTTCGTATATATCGAAATTGACGAAACGGTGAGAAAATCCTCAAACGTGCACAACAAGCATCAAGGTAATCTGAATATCACATAGGTCAGACGCATCGTCGATGAGGAGCCCGAGGGAAAAACCCTCCGTGAAGAGCTCAAATATTTACCTGGGAAACCGAAAATCAGGAAGGACGTTAAGATCCAGGGACCGAGAAAAATTAAAATACCGGACCAACGAGAGGCCATTAAGAGGAAGGAGCCCGAGGACCGAACCATGATTGAAGTAACGTCACGAAAATATTCTAGGACAAAGGTTCAGACCGGGACTCGACGACCACCGAGCCATGAACTCCCAGGAGCATCAATCGACCCAGAAATCCAAAATATCTTAGCTGCGATAGACAATAGTCTGGCAGAAAAAAAAAAATCAATAAAAAGAAAAGTTCTGTTTAAATAAATTAATGTAACTATTCTTTGGGAGGGCGATGTAACGGGACGACCCCACCTTGACGTTCCCTACCACAAACGACATCACGTGACAAGGAGAGACGCCCCACCGCAACGGCGACGGCGTCGGGGAGCGCAAACAGGCCTATAAAAGCCGCTCTCCGGAGCGCGAGAGGACCTTTTCACTTTCCACTTTCACGCGATCCACACGATCCCGATCAAACTAGCCACAGTATCGCACTGTCTCTAGTAATTCCTGGAGAGCCCACTCACAAAATCCCTTGCAAATCGCAGCATTGCGCCTGCCTATTGCAAGTCCTGGAGAGCCCACTCACAACATCCCTTGCAAATCGCAGCATTGCGCCTGCCTATTGCAAATCCTGGAGAGCCCACTCACCACCCACAATACCTCCCAGTACAGTATATCACGGCATAGCGTCCGTCTAATACCGTACAATTCCTCACCAACTCCTAAGTACAGTATATCACGGCATTGCGTCCGTCTCATACAGTACGATCTCTCATATATTCCCTGTACGAATATATCACGGCATAGCGTCCATCTAATATAGTACGAATTCTCGCAACCTTCCTACAGCACGTATATCACGGCATCGCGCCCGTCTCGTACAGTGCAAATTCCACTAAAATTCCCCGTACAAGTAGATCACGGCATTGCGCCCGTCAAATACAGTACAAACAAAATCTCTAAAAAGAACTTATTACATTTCAGCAAAACCACCAACAATCACAACTCCGATGAATCACCGAAATATCACTTAGTCAAAACAAAATCAGGGAATACGAATAAAAGATTAAATAAAGAAAACCCACCCCAATAAAACATCATTCCTTGTCCTGGCCAAGTGATGAACATAAAAACCCGAGGTTTCTCGCTAAACCTCATATAAGGGTATAAATTCTGAGGCCACTCCTAACAAAAGAAAAATCCTACTCCAATTATCGCGGGTCCAGCACACGAAAATCCCCTCCTCCGTTTCTTTTAACCTTACAAAGGCTAAAAACGTTTCAGTATATGTATATAGGAATAAAAAAAATATATAAAACCATAATTAAAATTTTTGTTCCTACTCCCCTGAATGTGCGAGCTCGTATAATACGCTACGCAAGAAAATAGAGGTTGCGCCTATGCGGCCGCTATCCTTCTTGCTCCCGCGGAAAGCATAGCGAGAAAGTTTCATTCTCGCGTAGTAGCTTGCCTCCCGCACCGCGCTTCCTCTGACGCCGTATATCCCGCGCGGCAGCCATCATTGTTCGCGTGACGTAGCACCAGCAGCATACCCCCTGCACCGCGCTGTCCGGCGCCATGCCGTCTGACTGGGATATTCGCACGTGGTAGCATACGCTGCTCTCTCTCTCTCTCTCTCTTTTTCTCACATTCGCTCCTTCTCTCTCTCTCAATCTCACTCGCGCGATGAGACTTTATCTTTTGATATGAGCGCGGCCATAATGAATTAGCGCTCGGCCATCATGAAAGCGATAGCCCTTATCGCATACACACTTTTTAAACGCTGAGAACGTGGCCATAATGAAATTACTTTTATTCATCACGCCCATTGAATACGCAATAATGCGATAATCGATCATTCTTCAATGAAAATCGCGGAATTTTTGCAAATTATCAAGTTTTTATATCCAACTTTATTATTACGGATATTAATTGCTGTAAAATAAAAACTATTAATCAAAATTTATTCATTTCACCAATAATATTATCTGTTTCTCTTGCGGGCGCGCGTCTAATGAGCTTGCAAAGCCGCGCGCATTATAAGCTCATATTCGCGCTCATATAAGCTTGCAATTCCGCGCGCGTTTGAGCTTTTAAAAGCGCTCATCATATAAGCTCGTACCGCGGTCCCGCCGCCACCGCCGCCGCCGCCATGTAAGCTTATTTAAATAGTTATTCCGTAAATAAATTGCACAGTCGCGATTATGGATACACGCTGGAAACATCCATGGACCTCAATGATATGTGGTCCCACGGGATGTGGAAAAACATATTTTGTAAAAAATTCTTTTAAATACATACGTGAAATGTCGGATGTACGATTTGAACGCGTGCTTTTTTATTACTCGGAATGGCAGCCTGGTTATACGGAATATGGGGAAAAAATTGAATTCCGCGAAGGATTACCCCAGTCGGCGGATTATTCGAATGATCAACGCCCGAAACTCATCGTCATCGATGATCTCATGCGCGAAGCTTCGAATAATAGCATCGTCGATTTATTTACAAAGGGTAGCCATCATAAAAATCTCAGCGTAATTTATATCACGCAAAATCTTTTTCATCAAGGACATGGGCAGCGTGATATATCATTGAACGCAAATTATATCGTCGTATTTAAAAATCCACGAGATCGCGCGCAAATTCAGCATCTCGCGCGACAGGTGTGTCCGGAAAATCCGCGATTCGTCCAAGAGGTGTATTTTGATGCGACTGCAGCGCCTCATGGGTATCTATTGTTCGATCTCAAACAATCTACACCAGATAATTGTCGTTTCCGCGCCTGCGTATTTCCCGATGATGAGTATCATTATGTATACGTACCACGAAAAGAAATAAAAATACGAGACTCTAGCCGCGATGTACGAGTAATGCGGCTGTAATGGCTGAGCAAGGAGCTCTCGGAAAAAAACAGTGCATTATTTTACACGCATTGTGTTATCTCACACAGACGCAATTGCACACGATATTGCGCGTAGCTGATACGTCTTTGATACGAAGCATATGCGAGTGTGCGTTGAATGTTTTACGCGGAAATGTGAAGCTCAATGATCGCCAACGAAAACGTTTGCGCCGTCATGCTATGCTTCTTCGTCGTTTGGCTGAAAAGAAAGGAAGTTGGGTGGGAAAACGGCGATTAATTGCAAAAAAACAAAACAGTTTGACATTTTTCAAAAATCTGTTAATTCCTGTTTTGCGGTATATTAATCATGGAGCATGCTAGAAAAATGGTTCTCATTCCTCATGATAATATACAGAGACTAGGCGAGCAAAAGTCGCTGCAAGGAAACGCTGAGTCAGCTACACAGCTGAGCGGCAACACCGTGCAGACCAACGGAACACCGCTCTCGCGCCTCGATACAGAAATGCATGAAATATTAAACTCTGATGTGTACGAGAGCGAGAGAGACAAGTGGAGTGCTTATCTGCAGGTTTTACAGCGTTACCTTCGAATAGCCTTGGCTTCGCGTAACGACAGCGATGACTCGAACAATGACCCGACGAAGGATGAGGCCAGTGTGAAAATATCGAAAATTCGCGAAGATAATATCAACGCTGGTAATACGGCATTAATCGATGCCGTTAAATCCCAATTGAACGATACACTGATTATCGATAGTGTACCGAAAAAATTTCGAACAAAGGCAAAATTATTATTGCGCAATTTGCATAGAAATACTTCACCCAATAAAAAAATCAGTTGGGACAGGAATGGCGTGGTTTCCATTGGTGGTACGAGAATTCCAAATTCAAACATCGTTGACCTCGTGAATGACGCTATGCGTGCGAGAAAAAGGGCAAAACCTGAGGGCAGAGCTCACTTTGCCGAACACCTCCGGAAGATACAGATGCCGCAGGAGTTTATAGGAAATCCGGAATTGTTGCGAGAGGAGGCTGCCCCCTCAGCTGTGACTTCGACACCGCGTAAGCGTCTCATATTGCCAAAGACGGTCAAGAACATTGGCCTCAGTAGCAGCAGCAGCAGCGATAACGACGGCGAGGGAGAGACAAGGGGCACTGCATTTTACACCGGACCAGCTGAGGAATCGGATGACAAGGAAGTAGATAAGACGCTCGCGAATCAGCAAGGCCGTGGACATCAGCTGCCGGATAATAACAAGCCGAAAAGACGACGCCTTGCTTGGACAAAGCTTAAATTATGAAGATCCTTGATAAAATTTATCACGATCCTGCTCATCCTGCATCCTTTTCCCGCATGCAAACTCTTAAACATGCCATTATCGATAAAAGAATCAATAAGAAAAATATATTACCATGGCTTGAGTCACAAGATTCGTATAACTTGCATCGATTTGTACGGCGTAAATTTCCTCGTCGTACATATAATGTGAGTAATATCGACGATGTATCGGAGGCAGATTTAGCCGATCTTCGATCAATCGCAACGTATAATGATAATTTCGTATATCTCTTGGTAGTGATAGATGTATTGAGCAAGTACGCTTGGGTCGAGCCGTTGAGCGATAAAACGAGTGTCAATGTTTCCCGAGCTTTTGCACGAATACTCGCTCGTAGTAAAAATAGAGTGCCTCATCAGCTGCAAACTGATCGTGGCAAGGAGTTTATCGGAGCACCTTTTCAGGAATTTTTGAAGAAAAAAAATATTTCTTTTCCCACGGTGCGTAATCCCGATGTAAAAGCTGCGATCGCCGAGAGATTTAATCGTACGTTAAAAGAAAGAATGTGGCGTTATTTCACACATACGCGAAACAAACGTTACATCGATGTGTTGCAAAAAATTGTAAATGCCTATAACCATGCACGTCACAGCGGATCAAGATTACAACCGGCAGAGGTGACTTTAGAAAACGCCGCCGAGGCGCGAAAAAATCTTGCTCGACGCATTCGCGAAAGGATACGAACGTGGATGGAGCAACGAATTATTTAAAATCGATCGAATATCCAAAAATCGTAATCCAATCGTGTATATTTTACGCGATCTCGATAACGAAATTATCGACGGTATTTTTTATACCGAGGAATTGACACGTGTTCGCGAGAGTAAAACCCGATATTAGACAGCATGAATTTACGAGAAAATAATTTTTCCTTTTTGGTATTACCGAGTAACAGTAGTATGGAATACTTTCCGGATAATATGACGACAAAATATATCACAAAATTACCGAGACAATTACGATTGGAAGGAGATTGGGCGGTTTCGCTAGCAGAAATTAGCTACCCAATGACCTTCCTCCATATTCCCCTATCGGAAAATAGAGTAATCGTCGAAGACGGAGACTACGATAAATCTGGTCGTAATGAACATACGAGAAGAGCAATAAAGTTCGATATCGTGCCCAGCAGGGTATATTCCTCTATCGATACTTTACTCGCCTGTATTAATAAACTAACATGTGTATACGGCCATTTTTATTTCAAACTCGAGCCCAACGGTCGGGTTAGAGTTTCACGAATATGCGATGATTCGCGCTATCATGATTTTCGTGTATCTCCGATTATAGCGCAAATGCTAGGACTGGGTGACCAGGCTCTGAAAAATCTGGCTTTAGGGCCGAAGCTATCGTTTCAAGGTCCGCATCCCGCATCGCTTTCTCGAGCTATCCCGGATAGTTTATTTATCTATTCGGATATATGTGAATCGAGCATCATTGGCGATGTACAGGCGCCATTATTACGCGTCGTACCAGTGGACGGAGTAGGAGAATATGGCACAACCAGAATAAAATATTTTCCCGCACCACGCTATATCCCTCTTATTCGCAATAATTTGCACACGATCGAGATCGATATAAGGGATGGGTTTGGCAAACCTGTACCATTTGAGTACGGAACGTTGACGGTGACGTTGCAGTTTAAACGACTGCACTAACAAGTCTGTATGGAGCAATATTATTACGACGGCGGCGAGATTCATAGCGGTGATCTACAGATCGGCTTGGGTCGACGAGGATACGGCGGAATTAGCCACGTTTACATTGGCACACCCAATCAGCGCGGTCACGGGATCGGAAGCTTCCTCGGAGGGCTTTTTCGTCGTGTTTTACCACTCCTGCGCAAAGGCGCGACAGCTGTGGGTAAAGGGGCGATGCGTGCCGGTGCAAATATCGCCGGGGATATGCTACAGAGAGATATGACGCTTAAAGATGCTTTTCGCGCAAGAGTGCGTGAATCAGGAAGTAATTTGAAACGGAAGGCCGAGGAAAAAATTGACCGATTGATGCAGGGATCGGGATATAAGAAGCGGAAAATTTCTCGCACCCGACATTCGACCAGTAGACGTGTTAAGCGACGTGTCTCTCCGAAAAAGAAGAAGAAAATCAACAGCACGAAAAAGAAGACGACGTTGAAAAAAAATAAAAAAATAAAGAGAAAAATTCAACGAACTGTAGCTGATATTTTCGCGTAAGCAAAAAATGGCTTTCCTACATGCGCATTCGTGCGAGTGCATGAAATCCGAACTCGAGCTGTTTTCTCTTCCTCCAACGCAAACTACGATTGAGGGGTCAAACTGGGTTTATTACAAACCAATCTCATCACTCACGGATGATTCCCCCATAGAATTTGTCGTGCCTGGTCAAGGTGACGAGTACATAGATCTCGCCCACACTATGCTCAGTCTTCGCGTACAAATAAAAAAACCTAATATCGCAAGCACGAGTGAAAAAACAGCTCTTACAGAGAAAATTCCTGAAATTGGTCCCGTGAACAATTTTTTGCATTCATTGTTTAATCAAGTTGATGTCTATTTAAATAAAAAATTGGTCTCTCCGCCTAATAATGCATACGCTTATCGCGCGTATATAGAGACATTATTAAATTATGGACCGAGCGCTAAAAATTCGCATCTCACCTCGGTATTGTGGTACGATGATACGCCCGGAGCTATGGATGATACGAGTGGAGAAAATAATTCTGGCCTAAGGGAACGGAAGGAGCTTTTGTCAGCGGGGAAAACGATCGATTTGCTCGGGCATTTACATTGCGATATATTTAATCAAGAGCGTTTTCTCTTGAATGGAGTAGAAATGCGATTACGCCTTGTACGAGCCAGAGATTCATTTTGTCTCATGGCTGCATCCCTGAATAACGGTGTTGGATTAAAAATTCTCGAAGCGTCGCTTCTTGTACGGCGAACAAAAATCGCGCCGGGGATTTCGCTCTCTCACGCTCGAGCCTTGGCAAAATCCACAGCTAAATATCCGCTGACTCGTGTCGAGGTAAAGGCTGTTTCATTACACGCCGGAGTATACGGGGAAACAATTGACAATGTGGTACTCGGTCAGTTACCGAAACGACTAATTATCGGATTTGTCGATAATAGAGCGTTTAACGGAAATTCTACCCTCAATCCGTTTAATTTTCAAAATTATAAAATTAATTATTTCTCTTTATATGTGGATGGATTGCAAATTCCCTCTCGATCTTTGCAACCGGACTTTACCAAAAATGAGCTTTATGTAGACGCGTACCAAACATTATTCTCAGGTACGGGAATACATTTTCTCAACGAGGGTAATTCGATAGATCGTGGAAATTATCCAAATGGCTATTGTCTGTTTGCTTTCGATCTGACACCCGATCTTTCGGCAAACAGCTGCTCGCATTGGAATTTAATAAAACACGGTAGTGTGAGGATTGAAGTCCGATTCGAGGAAGCGCTCAAGTCAACGGTAAATTGTGTCGTATATGCAGAATATGACAATGTCCTTGAAATCGACTCCTCTCGGCAAGTAATTGCTGACTTCTCTGGATAGTCGCATGCACGTGTGAAGGATCGAATTACACCGCCTTTGTCGGCTTTTGGTCTTTTCTCGACATTGCGAAGAAAAAAAAAGAAATCAGTTTATCGTGAGCATTCGAACGAAATGGACACGAGAATGGATATCATAATCGATATACAGGGTATGCGTGACAGGGAAAATCGTTTTTTACCGAAAGAAATTGCTATTGTCGATGTCAATCGTCCGAATATGATGCATTGGATCGTTGCACCTCCGTACGCTTTTTCTGAATTACCCGAGGTTGCGCAAAAGCAAAATCGCTTTTTAACGCTCGACTTTCACGGATTGGAGTGGTACGAGGGTGATGTAACATGCCGACAAGTATATGCCAATTTACGCGACATTGCTCGGCGTGCGCGAAATATTATAACGCGGGGTCGTGAAAAAGCTGATTTGCTGCGTAACGTATTATCTCGCGATGTGATCGATCTCGAGTCAGAACACCGCGAGTGTCCTGGTTTTGAAAAAATGCCCCTCGCACACCGCGAATGTTTGCGACATTGCATGGGAATGCTACAACACCGACGAAAGTGCGCATTATCACAGGCAAATATGCTCAAGGCGTGGTATCAAAAAAATATACGACCCGTAGAAGATAATTGGCATATGGGAGAAAATCCTGTGGTAATTAAAGAAGAAGAAAAAAAGGAAGGGATGGATTCATCAGACGAGTGCGATGGATGTGTTTGGTGCGAAGACTAGCAATTCGTTGAGTATGAGTGAGGCGCATAATTTTTTACCACGCTCGCTTTCACGCTGGACATATGTGTGAATCAGTCTGTCAGCAGTTGTTAACTCGAACGGTCGCAGTATGGCTATTGTCGTGGATATTCGAGGCATGATAGATGACTCGTTCAATATAATTCCAAAAGAAGTGGCTGTTGTGGCTCTTGATAAACAAGTCACAAGGCATTGGATTGTACTACCGCCATATCCATACGAAAAATTGGGAGTTATGACCAGACTCCTAAATAATTCTCGCTCGACGTTCGCGCATGGCCTTGAGTGGCACGACGGAGACATAACAAGTCTTGAAATGTCTGATCATTTGCGTAAAATTGTGAACGAGTCGAAGCAAATATATACATGGGAATTGGAAACTGCAGAATTTCTCCAAGAGATCAGCGGAAAAAAAGATATTATATGCCTCAAAAATAATATGTTTTCGCAAGAGTTTGAAAAATTAGTAAAAACGGCGCCTGAAAAATGTCTAGTTCACGCATTGAAACACACACCGAACGCGTTCGAATGTGCGTTAACATACGCATCGGCGATGAAAAAATGGATCAAGCGTAACAGCCTGAAGAAGAGATAGGCAATAAAATCATATTTATTTGCGCATATGAAGAAAACATTATCACTTGGAGGTCGTTTCGCCGCTGAGTATGAACTCAGCTGAAATACGAGAAGCTCTACGAGTTTTACCCGTCGCAACTACAGGAGTATTTCCGGCTGACGAGATTCCACGTGTATGGACTAAACCCGCAGGAATAATAGTCAATACAGATGAGCACACCAAACCAGGGGAGCACTGAGTCGCCATGTACGTCGATCGAGATGGCAGAGGCTGGTACTTTGACAGCTACGGATTACCACCAATCATACCGCAGCACATCGCAGGGCTCCGGAGAAATTGCAAGTTCTTTCGCTGCAACAACAAGCAGCTCCAGAGTGATACATCGTATGTGTGTGGACAGTTTTGTATTATTTTTTTGCATCTCCTGTCTTCTGGTATTAGTATGGCTCGATTTAATAATCTCTTCAGCGATAATACACGAAAAAATGACAAATTAATGCGCGAATATTACAACGCTTTTTCAACGACGAAACGAACTGATAAGACCAATGGTAATAAATCATTCATCGGAAACGGTGGTTTTATCGAGCGAGGATTTTCTTGTACGCAGGGATGTTGTATGCGTCGATAAAAATGGGTTGCATTATATAGCTATTATGGGAAATTGGGTAAATAAAATATTATAATTATACTGAAAAATCTCTGTAGTTATTTCAGACTGTTCCTATATTCCTTTAATGATAATTTTTGCATTTTCAGCAGAAAAAAGCATTGGTACCCGTCTGGCGTCCCCGCCTGCCCCCACTTCTCCCCTCACTATCGTTCTCAACATCACGATAATATTTCTCTACCGGTGGTGGGGGAAAATTATCGTGGTGGGGGAAGCCGCATGGTGGGGGTAGGAGTGGGGATGGGAGGGGGGGCGTCATACGGGTACCAATACTACTCCTGTGCTTTGAATCGAAAATTCTATTCCATTCCATTCTATTCAACGAAAAAGTTTTTTTTCGTCGTTTCAAGGTTTAAAGCCTGTGTTTTGAATCGAAAATTCCTTTCTATTCCATTCCACGAAAAAGTCTTTTTTCGTCGTTTCGAGGTTTGAAGCCTGTGTTTTTAATCGAAAATTCCTTTCCATTCCATTCCACGAAAAAGTCTTTTTTCGTCGTTTCGAGGTTTGAAGCCTGTGTTTTTAATCGAAATTCCATTCCATTCCATTCCACGAAAAAGTTTTTTTTCGTCGTTTCAAGATTTAAAGTCTGTTTTTTGAATGGAAAATTCCATTCCATTCCAATCCATTCCACGAAAAAGTTTTTTTCGTCGTTTCAAAACTTAAAGCCTGGTATTTAAATCGAAAATTCCATTCCATTCCATGAAAAAGTTTTCCTTCGCCGTTTCAAGGTTTGAAGCCTGTGTTTTGAACCAAAAATTCCATTACATTCCACGAAAAAGTTTTTTTTAGTCGTTTCGAAGTTTGAAGCCTGTTTTTTAAATAAAAAATTCCATTCCATTCCAATCCGATCTTCAAAAAAGTTTTTTTCGTCGTTTCAAAATTTGAAGCCTGTGTTTTAAATCGAAAAATCCATTCCACGGAAAAGTTTTTTTCGTCGTTTCAAGATTTGAAGCCTGTGTTTTGAATAAGAAATACCATTTCATTCCAATCCATTCCACAAAAAAGTTTTTTTCGTCGTTTCAAAATTTAAAGGTTGTATTTTAAATCGAAAATTCCATTCAATTCCATTCCAAGAAAAAGTTTTTCTTCGTCGTTTCAAGGTTTGGAGCCTGTGTTTTGAACTGAAAATTCCATTTCGTTCCACGAAAAATTTTTTTTTCGTCGTTTCAAGGTTTGAAGCCTGTGTTTTGAATCGAAAATTCCATTCCATTTCATTCCATTCGAAGAAAAAGTTTTTATTGTCCTCCGGACGTAAAAGTGCCTTTTTACGCCCACTTCGTGGGCTTAAAAGGCGCTTTACGCCGTCGGGCGATAAAATATTGTATGACCCTCGTACAAAAAAACTTTTTCTGACTCGTGTGATTGCAGCATTTGCCTTCGGCTCATGCTGCAAACTCACACTCGTCAGAAAAAGTTTTTTTGTACGAGGGTCATAATGTACTATTTTTCGACGTTTCAAGATTTAAAGCCTGTGTTTTGAATCGAACATTCCATTCCATTCCATTTCACAAAAAAGTTTTTTTTCGTCGTTTCAAGGTTTGAAGCCTGTGTTTTAAATCGAAAATTCTATTCCTTTCCATTCTATTCCGAGTGTTACGTCCCAACCGGCGAGTTTTCCATCTCGGTCAAGAAGAGAAAAACCCTTCCTTTACTCGTTATTCGGAAGAACTGCGTTATGTTGGACAGGTGGCCTTTTCGAGCCTAACCTCGCGGAAATTTGCTCAGGACGGCCGTGAGAGTGTATTTTATTAAGCTCGGTGTCTTAAATAACGGATTGTAACTGAACCGTGGGAATATTGCGACAACACAACAAACAAAAAAAAAATATATAATATGTTGAAAAAATTGCATAGTCGAAAATTATGGGAATGGATTTCTTTTGATTTTTGAAATAAAATAAACATGTTAAGCGACCAGAAAGACCAAACTAAAAATCATAAGTAGAGCCGCAATTCGAAGCTCAATTATAGGGTACATAATGGAGGGATTTTTCCTTTTTATAACAGATCCATTTTTCGGGCAAGAATCGTTTCTCTGGAAATTACCAAGAGCTGATCACCGACAAAGATTTACTTTTCTTCAAACGTTTGAAATTATTAAAAAGGGCAAAAAAAAAATATTCATTTAAAATTATTTGAAGTGGAAGATTATTCAAGTAGAATTTATTCAAAGCGGAAAAATATTCCTCCGCAGCCAACCCGAAACCATCCACGAGCGAAAATTATCCTCCTACAGATAAACATCTTTTAGGAGATAAAATCAGGAATATTTGAGGAGGTTTTCGGATTGAGTAGTATTTGTGTTGCTCTGAGAGGTTTCACATCAGCAGCCACTGGCCGGTATGGTAGCCTGTACCAACAACTGTGTGCTCCGGGTCCCAGAGCTTGTGTGTAATCCTAGGGAATCACCTTCGTGGTTAGTCACTGACTGGCAAGGTTGCCTGGGTCAGCCGATCTAACCCGTCAGAACCTTCGGATTTGTTCGTGTGTGATTTTTGTGTAACCTTCGGGGCCTTTTGATATCAGCTACTGGCCGGTATGGTAGCCTGTACCAACAACTGATTCGCCGGGGGCCGACGGTTTGTAATGTAATTGCAAGATGTAGAACGGAATTGATTCTTGGAATTGAATTTAAATGGAAGGAAATAAAGGAAAAATCTGAACTAATCAAGGGTAATTGTCTCGATAGCGTTCGGTTGCGAGGCTGCGGAATGTAATAACTTTCCGGAAACGGAATCGTAATGGTAACTGATGTTCAATGTGCAATCTGTAATAATAATATCCGGACGTTTTTCTGGTTTCAATCCGTCTTTGAACTCGAGCTTACAGCACTTTGGAATTTCCAGACTCAAGTCCGCGCGAAGGATCTGTTTCCATTTTTTTATCTGGTTGCGCAACTTTTTCCGATTTATTTTGGGTCGGACTGTCTTCCCATTTAATGGATATTTAACCAATTCCATCGAAGTTAAAATCGGAATTGTGATATTAAGGGTTTTGAGTTTTTTGTCCTTACCTGGTGTTGTTCTCGTGTGGGGTGAGAAATGGCAGATGAACTCGAACTTGGTGACGAATGAAGATGATAGATGATGAGATCCAAGAATCAATCAATCCCAGCGATGAAGACAACGAAAGTTGAAAATGTCGTTGAGGCGATGGAAACACGAACCCAAAACGATCGATTGATAGATGAAATGGATCGGTATCGATGGAATATTCGAAGTGCACACACAATAAATTCACAGTTTCACCAAGGGTTTATGATTATATATATATATTGAAATGAAAAATTGATATTATTCACAATGTTCACAATGTTTCACAACGATTCACAACCGAGTCTATAATAACCGTAGCCGGTAAAAGTCAGAATAATGTTTATAATAATTATTTCTACCACACACTAAAGTCTATTAAAAATGTTTTTAAAAGAATGATTAAATTTAAAAAAAATTATAAGATCGAAAAATTACACGAAGTCACGTAAAATTAGTTGAAATGAATGAAATAAAACAAAGAATAAAATCACGGAGCTGACTGTCGTGCACGATGTTGACCGGTCAAAATTTTCGAGATCAATGTCTTAATTACTTGGTGCGACTCGCGCTTTTATACTCTTTGGACAAGCTTAGTTTTGGGGAAGGGGCAATTTGTCCCTTGGTTCCTAAGACGTTGCACGTCTTAGAGCTCCCCTCCACCTCACCGGTCATCTTGATTTCGCATTGATTAAATGATAATTAAACTTAACTTTAACCTAAATTTCACTCATACTTCCATTCTTGTACATTCTGCATTGTCTGAAAACAATTTGCAATTTTAAATTCCAATTTTTACGTATATTTCGCGTGTACAGAGAGTCGAGGGGTCTCTTTCTTTCATTCTCTTTCTCACTTACTCCCGCCCTCGCTTGGGCTCTCGCTACGCTTAGGCCCCACCGCCGAGGCTTTGACCATCCCTCTCGTTCTCTTTCACTCTTGCATGCCTTCTCATACTCTCTCGCTCCAAAGTTCTTCTGATTGGTTCGATTTTTGACTATGGATACTTCTCTCTCTTTCCTATGACAATTTTCATATTTTCCATTCCTTCTCTGTTCCGCTGCACTATATTTCCTATGCTTTATAAAGCTCCTCCCATCATTTCCTTATAAGGGAATGAGAAAGAGTCTCGAATGGATAATTCGTTTGAACGCATTTGTTAAATTCTTTTAAATAATTTCTATTGATGAATATATATATTTTTGAATAATTGTAATTGTAATATTTTTTATATTTTATATTTTGTGAGCTTTAATTTGAGATTTTTAATTTGTTCAAACGGTTTCGAATGATGAATTTTAAACTGAATTGATAAATTAATTGTTTTAATTTTTGAACGGTTGTTAATTTGAAAAATGTTTCAATTGATAAGTTTTTAATTTTTAAATTTTTATTCCTGATTGTTTTTGGTAATTATGTTATTGTCATTTCCGAAATAATTTTCCTGAGCGTAAATTGTTTATTTATTTTAAATGAAATATAAATTTTTGTTTGTGCATTTTTCTGGAACTATTTTTGGTTTTGTTTATAATTAAATAATTCAATTTCATAATAATTCTATTAAATAATTACTTTTGTTAATTTGAATTTCTCGTTATTATGATTTTGACGAAATAGAATTTGTATTTTTCAAAGAACTGATTATTGAAAATGTTTAAAAATGTTTCTAGACTTTTGTAAAATGTAATAATTTGGTTTATATTTTTCTCTCATTTTTGGGTAATTCAAATTCTATTTCTCAGAAGTTTACCTGATCTTTTTACCTGAAATTAGTCATTCATTCATACGCACATTTCTTATAATTAACTTAAATCGCACGCCTACTTTTAAGGCGAAATTCCTCTTGGGTTTTATAACTGCTTTATAATTTTAGCTTGCAACTTTTAACAATGCTTTTTATGAATATTATCTATGCCCAAATTTGGCGTGTCCTCTGTGGCGACTCATTGTGCGAGAGAGAGCGAAACGACGCATGAGGGTTACGGGGCCTCGTGCCGTCCGCGGGACGCGAGGGAATTTCCTCGGACCCTTGGACAAAGACTCTTTTCCAGCGTCATCTCAATTCTTTCTCGGACGAGCTGTATTTTTTTTTTTTCAAGTTGACAGATTTATAAGCTCCGGATGTTTGCAATATGCCGATAGCATTTCTTCGTTTAAAAATCTTGAGACAGAGCGTTGAAAGGATTTTTTTTTATACATACATATCGGGTTGCACTGTAGTGTGCTCTATCTTTGGGTAATTCCTTTCTCTGCAAAGCGTGCCTAATTTTCTATGGGCCACGTGTGTGACCTTTTCAAGAGACAGTGGTGTTCTTTTCCTTCGTCATTTTTCCTACATGTCCTTTTTATTTTTTTTTCCTCTTTTCTACCCTAATAAATAATTGCAATATCCTTCTTCCAAAAACTTTCAAACCTTGACTGTAAACTCTCAAGAGAAATTTTTCCTTCGCATTATTGCGTCTTAAAATAATTTTATTTTCTATTTCGAATGACCTGACCCAAGCTATGTAATTTTCATGCTCGATACTAATTTTGAATTTACTTTTGCTGTCCGGTTTTGCGATCTTTCGGGATCTCAGGCTGATTATGCCAATAAAATGAAAAGGAAGAACCACTGGCCGTACGTACTAATATAATTTTTCGGTGCCTCATTTACGACGGCGTCGGTGTAGCTGCACTCGGTGTGCGTGAGGGTCTCAACGCTACGCTAGGCTAGTGTGTGTGCCACGCGCTCTCTAAGATTTCAACGCTCGGTGTCGCCCGGCTCCACAAAGGCCTATCGATATTTATCGTGGAGTTTTGTTACTCCGGCGGATGTTTTCTCGAACCGATGATTGAGATTGTTTTATTTAAGCGTAATAATAACACGCTTAAGACTCTCCTCGGTGGTCTGAATCGATACGTGACTAACCAGGCGTTGACGTTGTCCTCATGGTAATTTGAGTGGTTGAAAATTGGTGGAAATATGGCCACACCGAAAGAATGGACCCTTGCCTCGACCGTGTTCCTCTCTCATTCGTATTTTCCTCAAGAATTACCCGATATGGGAAAACTCGAGAACGATGAGAAATCCCGAAAGTTGCGGGACGTAACACGAGAAAAAGTTTTTTTTCGTCGTTTCACGGTTTAAAGCCTGTGTTTTGAATCGAAAATTCCTTTCCTTTCTATTCCATTCCATTCCACGAAAAAGTTTTTTTCGTCGTTCAATAACTTAAAGCCTGTGTTTTAAATCGAAAATTCCATTCCATTCCACGAAAAAGTTTTTCTTCGCCGTTTCAAGGTTTGAAGCCTGTGTTTTGAACCAAAACTTCCATTCCATTCCACGAAAAAGTTTTTTTTCGTCGTTTCAAAGTTTGAAACCTGTTTTTTAAATAAAAAATTCCATTCCATTCCAATCCATTGTACGAAAAAGTTTTTTTCGTCATTTCCAAATTTGAAGCCTGTGTTTTAAATCGAAAAATCCATTCCATTCCATTCCATGAAAAAGTTTTTTTTCGACGTTTCAAGATATAACGCCTGTGTTTTGAATCGAAAATTCCATTCCATTCCAATCTATTCCATTCCAATCTACGGAAGTTTTTTTTTCGTTGTTTCAAGGTTTGAAGCCTGTGTTTTAAATAAAAAATTCCATTTCATTCCACGAAAATCTTTCTGTCGTCGTTTCAAGGCTTAAAGCCTGTGTTTTGAATCGAAAATTCCATTCAATTCCACGGAAATGTTTTTTTTTGGCGTTTCAAGGTTTGAAGCCTGTGTTCTGAATTGGAAATTCCATTCCATTCCATTCCAGGAAAATGTGTTTTTTCGTCGTCTCAAGATTTGAAGCCTCTGTTTTGAATCGAAAATTCCATTCCATTCCACGAAAAAGTTTTTTTTCGTCGTCTCAAGGTCTGAAGCCTGTGTTATGAATCGAAAATTCTATTCAATTCGATGAAAAATTTTTTTTTCGTCGTTTCAAGATTTGAAGCCTGCGTTTTAAATCGAAAATCCCATTCCATTTCATTGCATTCCATGAAAGTTTTTTTTCGACGTTTCAAGATTTGAAGCCCGTGTTTTGAATCGAAAATTCCATTCCATTCCACGAAAAAGTTTTTTTTTCGTCGTTTTAAGGTTTGAAGCCTGTGTTTTGAATCGGAAATTTCCTTTTAATCCATTCCATTCCATTCCACGAAAAGTTTTTTTTCGCCGTTTCAAGGTTTGAAGCTGGTGTTTTGGATCAAAAATTTCATTCCATTCCACGAAAAAGTTTTTTTTCTTTATTTCAAGATTTAAAGCCTGTGTTTTAGAACGGAAATTCCATTCCCTTCCACGAAAAAGTTTTTTTTTGCTGTTTCAAGATTTGAAGCCTGTGTTTTGAATCGGAAATTTCATTTCATTGCATTTCATTCCATTCCATTCCACGAATACGTTTTTTCCGTCGTTTTAAGATTTCAAGCCTGTGTTTTAAATCAAAAATTTCATTTCATTTCACGAAAAAGTTTTTCTTCGTCGTTTTATTATTTGTAGCCTGTGGTTTGAATCGAAAAGTCCATCCGAATCCATTCTATTCCATTCAACGAAAAAGTTTTTTTTTATCGTTTTAAGGTTTGAAGCCTGTGTTTAGGATCAAAAATTCCATTTTATTCTATTCCATTCCATGAAGAAGTTTTTTATCGTCGTTTCAATATTTAAAGCCTGTGTTTTAAATGGAAAATTCCATTTTATTGCATTCCACAAAAAAGTTTTTTTTTCGTCGTTTCAAGGTTTGAAGCCTGTGTTTAAATCCTTAAGATCCATTTTATTCCATTCCATTCGCCGGAAAAGTTTTTTGTGGTTTCAAGATTTGAAGCCTGTGTTTTGAATCCAAAATTCCATGCCATTCTATTCTACGAAAAAGTTTCTTTTCGTCGTTTCAAGATTTAAAGCCTGTGTTGTGAATTGAAAATTCCATTCCATTCCATTCCATTTCACGAAAAAGTTTTTTTCCGTCATTTCAAGGTTTAAAGCCTGTGTTTTCAATCGGAAATCCCATTCTAATCCATTCCATTCCCTTCCACGAAAAGTTTTTTTTCGTTGTTTCAAGGTTTGAAGCCGGTGTTTTGAATAAAAAATTCCATTCCATTCCACGAAAATTTTTTTTCCGTCGTTTCAAGATTTGAAGCCTGTGTCATAAATCGAAAATTCCCTTTCATTACACGCAAAAGTTTTTCTTGTTCGTTTCAAGATTTTTAGCTTGTGTTTTGAATGGAAAAGTCCATCCGAATCCATTCTATTCCATTCTATGAAAAAGTTTTTTTTCGTCATTTCAATATTTGAAGCCTGTGTTTTAAATGAAAAATGCCATTCCATTGCATTCCATGAGAAAGTTTTTTTTCGTCGTTACAAGATTTGAAGCCTGTGTTTAAAATCCAAAGTTCCATTCCATTCCATTCGACGGAAAAGTTTTTTGTTGTTTCAAGATTTGAAGCCTGTGTTTTGAATCGAAAATTCCATTCCATTCTATTCCACGGAAATTTTTTTTTTTCATCGTTTCAAGGTTTGAAGCCTGTGTTGCGAATCGAAGATTCTATTTCAATCCATTCCATTCCATTCCACGAACAAGTTTTTTTTCGTCGTTTCAAGATTTGAAGCCTGTGTTTTTTAAATTGAAAATTCCATTTTATTCTATTTCATTCCACGAAAAAGTTTTTGTCGATTTAAGATTTGAAGCTTGTGCTTTGAATCGAAAATTCCATTCCATTCCACAAAAAAGTTTTTTTTCGTCGTTTTAAGGTTCGAAGCCTGTGTTTCGAATCGAAAATTCCATTCTGATCCATTCTATTCCATTCCACGAAGTTTTTTTTTCGTCGTTTCAACGTTTGAAGCCGGTGTTTTAAATAAAAAATTCCATTCTATTCGACGAAAAAGTTTTTTTTCGTCTTTTCAAGGTTTGAAGCCATGTGTTTTGAATCGGAAATTCCATTCCTTTCTATTCCACGAAAAAGTCTTTTTTACGTCATTTTAAGATTTAAAGCCTGTGTTTAAATCAGAAATTCCTTTCCGTTCCACAGAAAAGTTTTTTTTCGTCGTTTCAAGTTTTGAACCCTGCGTCTGTTCTGAATCGGAAATTGCATTTCATTCCATTCCATTTTACGAAAATGTTTTTTTTCCGTCGTTTCAAGATTTGAAGCCTGTGTTATGAATCGAAAATTTCATTCCATTCCAGTCCACGGAAAAGTTCTTTTTGGTCGTTCGAAAGTGTGAAGCCTGTGTTTTGATCGAAAATTCCATTCCATTCCATTCTATTCCACAAAAAAGCTTTTTTTCGTCATTCAAAGGTTCAGTGTGTGTGTTCTCGATCGGAAATTTCCTGAGGAACACGAATAAACTATTTACGATTATAAGATTCCTTACGAAACATGCTCATTAATACCAAAAATCGTTTTGGCTCGTTCATTTCCAAATGGTCTTTTGCTGACCCGGGCGTGGGGCCATGAGGAAAGCTTATTTTCGTCGTTTCAAAGCGTGTGTTTTCAACGGAAATTTTTTTCGGGCTACACGAATAAGATATTTGCGATGGAATAATTCCTCACGGAACATGCTCAAATATATCAAAAACCTTTTTCGACCTGTAGGTTTGCAAATGAACCTCGGCAGATCTGGGCATGGGAAAGTTTTTGTTCGTTGTTGAAAGATTCAAAGCGGGTGATTTCTATCGGAAATTCTCTGGGGAACACGAATAAGCTTGTTCATCATGGCTCACCGATTTTGTCGTTCTGATGTGACTAACAAGACGCTCCGTATCTTCGAATGCATCAACTGTCAAACTCATTTGAGACTCTCGATATGTCGATGTACATTATTGACCCAATATCGGCATCCAAATATTCTGTTAGATCTATGGATAAGCATCGATAAAATTTTCACAATTAAAGAAGTATTTTGGCCAGAACAGAGTCCTTGTGATATACTCATACTTCAGAATAATAAATTATAATGAAGAAATCAAAATTACTGTTTGCTGATATGAATAATGGTTGACTTGATGATGAAAAGATTTTTTTTCGCAAATTGAATACTACTAACCGTTAATCGCAAAAAATTTCATCAAAGCTTAATCTTCACAAGCGATTTCGTCGATCAACACGACGTATAACCGCGCACTGACTGTCAAAACATCGCACGACTCGCGATGTACGAATCTGCGCACAGAAACCACCGTTACACGGGATTGATGTCCGTGTTTCTCTCAAAATTATCTCACTGACTCTTTTTAAGTGACGCGCAGATCCTTTACCCGTATTACGCGTATATGTGTTACTAAACGATTTCTCCGGTTGAAGTGACAGACATGAAACCGCATTCAACTGTCAAAGTCATCGCGCGACTCGCGATGTGCGAAGTCGCGCAGACGCGAGGTCTGAAGTCGCGCTCGGGTCTGGCTAACCGACCAATCACAGCACGAATAAAACGGCTTCAGTCCGAACATAGCAATTTCGTGACGCACCAACTTTTTATGCGGGGAAATATTTACAGACTATTACCCACCGCGCGCTGAAGCGCGCGTATAGGGTTTTATTTGCGCTGCACCGCCCAAATTACATTCAAAACAACTGTCAAGCTGTCAGGACACATCTGTCAAACTGACCGACCAATCACAGCATGAATAAAACGGTGACAACAACCAACTTCAGGCGTCACTCACCAATTTTTTAGAAGAGGACAAAAAAATTTGCTTAGTGGACAACCCATTCCTTCTTCATCCCAAACGAATACACAAATTTCTCTTGGACATTAACAGGGTTGAGACTATTTATAGATATTTTCTACAGCCCGTATTTTTATTTATTTTTTGTACTTTTTCAATTTTTTCAACTTTTTCCATTTTCATTTGTTAAAATATCTTTTTGTACATTTGAATAAACTTATTTATCAATGGACCCCTGTACACCGACAAAGTCTATTCAAATTAAAGTCAAAGGCTAGTCACGTCTCTCGATTGCAAAAGAGAATTAATTTACCCTCTTTGGATACACCGACGTTTCTATGGCCAATGAATACTTTTTTAGTTCGATTTGGCCATGATTTTTGGGAATGAAGCAATGATACTGCTTTGTTCCTGGAATCGTCCTCGCAGTATCAAAACGCGATTGTTTTATTATTTTTCCCTGTTTACGATTAATAATGATAATATCAATATCTACACTATTTCGTTAAATCACCCTATGATGATACATTGTATCGATAAAAATGCATGCGAAGGAATAACTAGTCCACTAAGCCAATTTTTTTATAGTCTGTAAATATATCAAGTAAAAAACTGTTAGAACTAAAGACAAATCGAAGATGTTAATTCTGAGAAAGAAAATACCAAAACCGCATTTGCTCTGAAAATGGCATATAGAGCTTTCGGAGGAGTTTGTAAAAAATGACAGTGAAAAGCACGTTGAAAATCTTAAATTTTATGACATACTTTTTTTTCGTACGATGAATAATTTTCGAGTTACAAAATGGGACAAACACAAGTTTTGTATTTTTTCCGGCTAAAATAAGTAATTTAAAAATCTGAAAAAAATCACGAATTTTCTTGATAGTTAGAACTACTTTCTAAAAATGTGTATAGGATTTTTGGCAATTTCAAAAAATGGGGTGGCTGACTTGACGTGGAATGCTTCATATATGAGGTATTCCATACCAAGCCGACCAATCCGCAGGCCCGGACATTTTTAATTTTGTTAAAAATTTTCTATATTTTTTGTACGTACTAAACGCAGTCTCTCAGCATTTTTTTAGATTCTTGTCTCAACCCAACTAACCACAATAAATTTTTTTTAATTTGACACAATTTTTTTTCAAATGCTCATAACTTTTTGAAAACCGGAGGTATCAAAATAAGACAAAAGATCTTTTTTTTGCGATTCAAGTTGCAGTTTTATAAAAAAAAATACGAAAAAAATCAATATTCATTTTCATATGTTTATTGAAATTTTCAACACACAATATTTTTTTTTCAACTTGGACCATTTTTTTTTTAAATTCACCAATTTTCAAGACACATTTTCACAAGTACTAAAAAATTAGCAACTTGTGATTCTCATAACTTGTATTTTTAAATCTATTTCTGAAGTTATAAAAAACATGAAAAAACGGAGATACCAAAATAAAATAAAAAAACTTTTTTTTCCGTCGTGAGTTGTAGTTTTATTTCAAAAATACAATATAAAATATGGATATTTATTTTCATGTTTTTTGAAGTTTTACACAAAAAATATTTTTTTTTTTTAACTTGGACCGTTTGGATTTTTTTGAAAAAATGCACTATTTTTTAAGAGAAATTTTCACAAGTACTAAAAAATCGGCAGCTTGTGATTTTCATAACTTATATTTTTATTCATTTTTGAAGTTATAAAAAACGTGAAAAAAGTATTCCAAAAATGACCCCTGCTACGCTAATTCACGCCCGATCCGTCTGCCGCGTCATCTCAACTAGTGTCAGCATTAGTTGGGTTGACATCGGGAGACAATTGTGTTATTATTCTTCTGCGATCATGTTCTCGAAATCATCAAATAACGTATTAATACTTAAGCGTTAATAACTAATAAATATTGATGGTTATTTTTACATCGAATGACACTGAAACGGAAGGCAGACGGATCAGGCGTGAATTAGCGTCGCAGTGGTCATTTTTTTTTACTTTTTTCACGTTTCTTATAACTTCAAACATAGATCAAAAATACAAGTTATGAGAATCACAAGCTGCCAATTTTTCAGTACTTGTAAAAATTTCTTTTGAAAAGTAGTGCATTCAAAAAAAAAATTCAAAGGGTTTAAGTAAAAAAAATGTATATATATTTTGTGTTGAAAACTTCAAAAAATATCAATATTTTTTTTGTATATTTTAATAAAACTACAACTCAAGATGGAAAACAAAGATCTTCTGTTTTATTCTGGTATCTCCGTTTTTTCATGTTTCTTATATTTTCAAAAATAGATAAAAAATATAAGTTATGAAAATCACAAGTTGCCAATTTTCTAGTACTTGTGAAATTGACTCTTAACAAATGGTGAATTTAAAAAGAAAAAAACAAAAAAATATTTTGTGTTTAAAACTTCAAAAAACATATGAAAATGAATATCGATATATTTTTGGTAGTTTTTTTTTTAACTGCAACTCAAGACGGAAAAAAACATCTTTTGTCTTATTTTGATATCTCCGGTTTTAAAAAAGTTATGAGCATTTGAAAAAAAATTGTGTCAAATTTTACAAAATTCATTGTGATTAGTTGGGTTGAGACGAAAATCTAAGAAAATTCTGAGAGACTGCTTTTAGTACGCACAAAAGAATAGAATACGCACAAAAGAATAGAAAATTTTTTAACAAAATCAAAGATGGTCGGGTCCACGGATTGGTGGGTTTGGTATGGAATACCTCATATATATGACGTATTCCAACTCAAGTGAGTAAACCCGTGACCCTGACCCACTTGGATTTATTCGGTTTTTTTCTCATATGATCGCATGAAGTCTAAAATACAACCTCATAATTTCTTTAGATTTTTCCGAACATCCCTTCATAAAAAAACAAAAAAATGTTGAAAAAATGCTATTTTTAAAAAATCTGCCGAAATTCTGAAAAAATTGTGGTAATATATAAAAATTTTCAAGCTATCACCCGTAGTGGGCAGATTTTTTTTCTGTATTTTGCGTATTCGATTTAGAAAAGAAAATTTCTTCTTTAAACGCTAGTTCTTAAGAATCTAAAACAATTCTGAAAAAACCGTGATAATGTATAAAAATTTTCAAGCTATCACCCGTAGTGGGTAGATTTTGTTTCTGTATTTTACAACGTTCTCAAAATTCCAAAAAATTTTCAAAAAACTTACCTTGAGCAGATACTGAATTATTTTGGTACTCAAATTGAGTATCTGCTCAAGGTGAGCTATTTGAGAATTTTTTGGAATTTTGAGAACGTTAATAGCTTGTAAAACTCAGAAAAAAAATCTGCTGACTACGGGTGATAGCTTGAAAATTTTCATATATTATCACGGTTTTTTCAGAATTTTCGTTGGTATTTGAAAAATAGCGTTTTTAGAAAAAAAAAATTTTTTGAAATCGAATACGTAAAATACAGAAAAAAATCTGCCCACTATGGGTTATAGCTTGAAATTTTTTATATATTACCACGATTTTTTCAGAATTTTTTCAGATTTTTAAAAAATAGCGTTTTTTTAATTTGTTTTTTTCAAATAAGGGATGTTTGGAAAAATATAAAAAAATTATAAGGTTGTATTTTAGACTCAATGCGATCATATGAAAACAAATCAAATAAATCCGAGAGGGTCAGGGTCACGAGTTTACGAAGAAGAAGAAGAAGAAGAAGAAGAAGAAAAAGAAAAAGAAAAAGAAGAAGAAGAAAAAGAAGAAAAGAGGGAGAGAGAGAGAGAGAGCTCCGGCAGGGGTCGAAGAAGGTGACGCAATAAATTATGACGTTGTTTTGCCATATTACTATTTATGCACTGGATATCAATAACTACTGGATCACTCTGGTAATTTTTACCGAACCGAAATCTGTACTGCGAGTAACAGTTGAAAGTACTGCAATCAATCCAGCATTATTTAAATATTACTGGAAATCAGTAATTATCGCTGGGTCGTCCATGAATTAGATTACTCGAGATTCCATAGAGTTGTTGATGTGTCTGGTCCGTCATGCGAATCAGCAATTTTGTCAAAGTTTCAGTCCCGTACAAACTTGCTCGTGCACATACAGAATGAGAAAGACTCCGGGGAAGTTGGGACAGTTTTTACGGAATTTCCTGGTGGCTACATGAGAAGACTAAGTTTACACCAACACCAGACGTGCTTGAGAAAATAATTCGTTCGTCTTGGTTATAAATTATGTAACTGGTTCACTGGCAAAGTATTTGAGAGGGAATAAGGATACTGGCGTCGTTGGCCGCGCGATGTATTACCAATTTTGCCGAAATTGCCTATGTCAGTGAAAATATTACACGCGTGTTACTCTGTGAAGATGCAACGCATTGAAAAGTATTCGTGCATCCCTTTGTTCTTGTATGACTGAGTGAAAAAGAGGAAGCGAAGTGAAGGGAAAGGTAGAGAGGAAAAAAAAGAGAGAGAGAATGAGTGAGGTAGGAATAGAGGAAGTGTTCGAAAGAAAAACGCGAGGAAAAGCAGGCTGGAAAAAGTTTCTGCTTCGACAAACATAAAATTCATCCCGGACGGAAAACAGTGGAGAATGTAGAGAAAAAGGGGAGGGGGAAACTTTTCGACGGGATATAATGTGCGCAGAGCCTCCATCATACAGCTTACCTCACTCGCGATACTTTGTCGGGGTTTTCAAGTTCTATAAATGTATATATTGAATGATTCAGCCTCAAGGGGCGAAGGGAATGTTACGTGCTTCGCAACGCTACTGATTTGACTGCTCCGGGGATGCAAGGAATGGCGCCACGAAGAGGAAGTACGAATCGGGTGGTTACTCCTGATTTCTTGTTTTACTGTATATATTTCTTTTTCTCCTCTCCCTCTCTCTTTGTCTCTCGTTATATTGAATGGGACAACGAGAAAGGTCTCTTGATTACCGCAAGTATTTGATCAAATTAACATTTCACGGAATGAAAGTCTTCGCGACCGCATTTTTCTTGAGACAAAAAGTTTTTTCCATCGTTCTTGGATCGATAGAGAAAGAGGGAAATTCGCAGTAGCAATGTAACCAAAGTTGTACAAGAATGCGGACATGCAGTAAAGAATACAATGTGCTGATGCAGATACGTGTTAAAACGCATAAATATAAGCATAGAAAGTGTGAGTTCCGTAGCGGATTGGTGCAACCATCGCATCACGGTTGCAATTCGGTGACGAGAGGTGTATTAGTCGTTTTGAAAATAAGAAACCATAATACAACCGAGAAATCACCACAAAAGGAGGGTCCGTTCGCAAGAAAAAGCAACCGTGAAACGACCATATTGAAACCGAACGATGGACTGGAATCAGTTCGATGAGAGTTACAAATGAGATGCGGACGGAACCGGAAGGCAACCGTCCGCGAACTGTATGCAACCACATTCGTTCCGAGACTCGCCGCGAGATGTCGCAGTACGCGAATGCTTAGTCCTTGACCGGATATGCGTGGAGTATGCTTATCTAGAAGAAGCGTGTAGAGAGATTTATTTTCTAGAGTATAGAGTATAGAGACATTTATTTTATTTTTAATGTAATGGTTCTTTTTCTGTTTTTTTTTGGTTCTCGATCGGTCGCGTTTTGGTTCTCTTCCAGTTCGTTTCGAGTTATACTGTGGTTTTTTCAGTTATTTTGATCAAAATACAACCATCTAGGAACTATCATTTTTAGGACATGAGGTTATAAAAAGGTTCGTTTTGCGTTCATTCTTGTTTCTAACGGACCGGTTCTTTTTAGCTTACTTATGGTTGCATCGATCTGCTACGGTAGTGTTGATCGTAGAATGACTCTATATGATAGTGTATGATTGTGTAATAGCAATTTTGATTACTAAAAAATATTCCAAAACAATTATAGAAGTTTTAATAATTCACCTTATGTCTCGAGCGCAAAAAGCAAACCGGTGATTTTCGGAAACTCCCACTGACGACGAAGACGTTACCTCGGCAGGAGGCGAGTATCAGAAGTATATTACTCATAAAAGATAGGACTAACGATAAGATAAGATGCAGATAGGACGAAGTTCGATGAGAGAGAGTGTGAAAAAAGGTATCGGGAATCGAGCACAGGGAACGAGAGGGAGGTATGGGAAAGAAAAGTTCAGCTCAGTCGTTTGGGACCTTGTCATGTAAAATATTATAAACCTGGATACGAAGAAAATACTGTCTTCGTGAGCATACTTTGAGCCAGCCAAGTTGTCGACCATATGAAGTGATGTGTTCAGACGATAAAGCGAACCACACAGAAATATATCTTCGCACCATCTAACAGCGGATCAAACAACCAAAATGATGAATGCAGAAACCTACGTACCGACCATCATGTATAACCTAAGAAATAAATATCAATGCAGCTGTCTTCCCGAGCAACTTTATATTTACTAATTGCAGTGTCGATTTTATTTTTTTTGTTTATAAAACGTGCATCGAGTTAATATATATATACATATTATAGTTCAAATATAGCGTCGCATTCGTTTTAGTTTATTTTCATATATTATTTTAAAAAATACTTTAGATTCAACGGTGGTTTGACAACACACATTGTAAATAGAAATGAGTTGTTTACAAAATGTGCATCGAGTTAATATGTATTGTTATGATTATAGCAGTAGGAATACTTCATTAGATTCCATAGCTGACTACGACGAGAGAATACTGACGGATACATGACAGAAGACGTACATGGTAACGATGATGTAAATGACAGTCTTGGATTAGACGTAAAGCAAAGCACAACTGTGACAGCTGTCAATAAATTCTTCGCCCATCTCGTGCCGTTTTTATAAATCGTGACTTATCATTCCCACGATCACAACATTTGGTGTCAGAAGAGGGATTTAAAGTTTCAATTCCCGCGAAAATTCGGAAATTTCGCGCGTGACAGATCGTGTGGAATAATTCCAGAGAAGTTCAAAAAAAATAGATAATGTCACAGTTCCTTTGGAAAATTTCGCGAAAAATTGTAGTATTTATGACTACCGAGTGATACGGAATTTATTTTTACATCTCGCGAGTGATTTTTAATAGAAAAATTGTAGTCTTTATGACTACCATGTGATATGAGAAATTCATTTCACATCTCGCGGGTGAATTTTGTGAGAAAATTATGGTCTTTACGACCATGACGTGACGAAAATTTGCATCGATCAAAGGACAACGAAATAAGAGGAACCATGGTCAAAGGAAAAGAACGGAGATCGTATCATGGATAAATACAGGCAACAGATGAATTTAAGTCGATACCTAATATTTAAAAAATAATAATAAAAGTGTTTGATGTATACCTTGATTATTCTCTTTTATGAAATCGATTGTCGTTCGATGAATCGAGTCGCAATTTCGGTAGGTTAAATGTATCAAAATGTCTAAGATAGGAAAATGTAATGATTGCTCGGCTGGAGCCTTGGGGATTTCCGGAGAATCATTTTAGGGAGAATTGAGTTGCTGGGCTTTGGACGTGGTCCTGGAGAACGCCAGTAAATTCATTGCGGGACTGGTGGACTGTTTGGATAACAGTGACCAAGATTTGTATTTAGAGAGGTCTTTCCAGATCGATAGATGTTGATAATGGTTGTTTTGTGACGGTTATTTTGTAACGAATAATGAGAGAGAATAATCATGAATAACAGTAAACGATACAGTTAAAGAGACTTGTGTATTGCCGAAAACTGCGTGATCTTTTCTTTTGTCACAGATTTCTCCTCGGTCCCGAAAGTCCTCTTTCCCTCCCGTTGCTTGTGATCATCCCGGGATTTAACATCTAATCTGACATCGGGAGAAACGATGGACCAACATCACCGACTTTTCAACCGTGGATGAAACAAGACAACAAATATTAAAAACACGAAGAGTAGAAAATTTGCTGTCTACACAAACCATGACAAACTATGACAACACACAACTAAGACTTAGGGAATCTTGAACAATACAAAAATAACGTAAATTTTTGCGTAGTTACTGTTCTCCCCAGGTTTTTGAATCTTGGTTTCCCTGTGGGCTTTGGTGCGAATGCCAGAACAGACTGAGGGAGGTCCAAGAAAAAAAATGATTCCCTCCTCAGAGCTAAAGTTAATTTTTAAATGCCGGGGCGGCAATTAGTGGAAGAGGGGGGTAGTGTTATGATTATAGCAGTAGGAATACTTCATTAGATTCCATAGCTGACTACGACGAGAGAATACTGACGGATACATGACAGAAGACGTACATGGTAACGATGATGTAAATGACAGTCTTGGATTAGACGTAAAGCAAAGCACAACTGTGACAGCTGTCAATAAATCCTTCGCCCATCTCGTGCCGTTTTTATAAATCGTGACTTATTATTCCCACGATCACAACAGTATATATCACATTTGTTTGAATTCATTTTAAATATTTAAAAACCTTTAAAAAAATGAAAATGAGATGTGCTCGATAAAAATTAAAAAACCATATTTACAGTTTGTATAGAAAAAATTGGTGTAGTGATTTGTGCTGCCAGAATATAATAATTCATGAACTTGAAGTTCCGAATGTTCCCGTGAACAAAAAAAAATGATAAATTTATTTACTCAACGCAAAATTAAAAAGGGTTTGCCAATTCTTGAGAAATAATTCTTCTAAATTATGGAAGGCGGTCTAGGAATTGCTTGCCAAGGACTTCCGGAGACTTTCAATTTCTTATTAATGTAACATGATCGTCGTTTTTTCAGAAAGATTTATTTACAATTTATTGTGATCTGTCAAAAAATGTATTTAGAATTCATTATGAGCTGTCGAAAAAATTTTATATCGTACAGTTTAAACCATACTTGATACTATTAATATCAATCTTAGTATTTATAATATTTGGTTGCTGCGCACCAGTCATAATTCTATTCATAATGAGGTTTATAATTTTTTTACTCATCGACGGAAGATTTTGTATCCAGAATCCAATTCGTGATTTTAGTTGCAAAAAAGTTGTGAACCTCAATGTTAATACTATTTTATCCATAGCACAATGAAGAATTTTGTTTGAATGGATAACCAGGACAACATTATTTTGATCACTGCGATATGGACAAAATTTTATTCATAATGAGTCTTATGATTTTTTTATTCATCGTTGGTAGATTTTGTATACAGGATCTAATTTATGGTGTTAGTTGAAGAAAAAAAGTTATAAACCTCAGTATTAATAGCATTTTGTCCACTACATAATGAAGGAAATTCTATTCATATTGAGGTTTATGATTTTCCCTCTCATCGATTTGGACAAACAAATTATTATAATTACATGGAAATTATATATTATATGAAATTGTAAGTAATAATATACTATATACATCTTTGTGGATTATTGCGGATGATACTAGCTCCAGAAAAAACGCTGGCCGTGAAACGCCAAAGCTGCGTACATGGTTTTTTTTCTTTAAACCAATAAATGATATAGCGTGAATTAAGGTCAGGATCAGGTAAGAACTAGCGGTTATGAGATATATAATTTATTATCATCTATGGTAATTGATGAGAAAACCAAGAATGTCAGATTTCATAGCATTTCGTTCGCTGCGCACTGATAAAAATTTTATCAATAATGAGGTTTATGATTTTTAAACTCATCGATGGGAGTTTTGGTATCCAAAATATGATTTGTGGAGTTTGGTGAAGAAAAAGAATAATGAACCTTAGTATAAATAGCATTTTATTCAACCAAATGGAAACACTTTGCAAAAAGTCGACAAATCACCCCCAAAAACACCAAAAATGGTGTACAAAAAGTGGAGAAAAGTACATTTACGAAAGTATCTCTAATTCAGTATTCTTACAAAAAGTTGTGAAATAAATAGACATGAAACTCACAACACACATTGCCAAGCACATGTAGTTTCCGAATGTAACATTAACTGTGTAATCATGATTTTTAGGGGTAGAGTCAAAATAAAAAAATTCGAAAAATTCTTGACTGTAAAAATTTAAGAAATAGCGAAATCAAGTGAAAATTGTCGACAAAGGGAAATTATCAATGAAAAAAATAATCAAAAAAATAAAAAGTACTTGGCGAGTTTTTTCACTGAGCATACCTGGTTTTCACCTGTCAACTAAAAAACCGTTTCGACGGATCATCCGTTAAAAACGCACTCGCTAAGTACTTTTTTATTTTTTTGATTATTTTTTTTATTGATAATTTCCCTTTGTCAACAATTTTCACTTGATTTCGCTATTTCTTACATTTTGACCGTCAAGATTTTTTCGAATTTTTTTATTTTGACTCCACCCCTAAAAATCATGATGACAACTACATGTGCTTGGCAATGTGTGTTGTGAGTTTCATGTCTATTTATTTCACAACTTTTTGTAAGAATAATGAATTAGAGATACTTGCGTAAATGTACTTGTCTCCAATTTTTGTACACCATTTTTGGTGTTTTTAGGGGTGTTTACAAGTACTATAAACCTGTCAAATTGTGACTAGTCGATGCTGTAACAAATATAGCACATTGGTGATATTATAATCTCGTAGTATAGGCTACGTAGCAAATATGTATAATGTGTGACATAAATGTTACAAGACATTTCTTGTAACAAATCTGCAACATATACGTATCATATATTACCATAAATGTCTTCAATCATTTTAAGGTTATTTCAACCACGGAACGTAAACAATATGTGAGTTTAAAGTACAAGGAGGTGGTATCGAATAATCTAGCCTAATACAGAATAAACCAGAATAATACAGCATACATTGCGAGAGGTAAGTTTAATGTGATCTCTTCATTTGAAAGGAAAAAAAGTTATGTAGGTATTTGCCGTGATGGAAAAACACCCAGAAATTTCCCTTATTCGGTTTATAACCTTATTCGCGTTGCACGTTCGCTTAATTTCTTTTCCGATACACGTAATTAATCTGTAAAATCTTAGTCCTCCAGAACAATTATGCTTCAAGAAAAGTACGTCTTAAGAAGTTCGAGTCAGCGTCGAAACAGCGATTTTTAATTATAATTTATAATTTTTGTAGAATGCCTACATTCTGATGTATCGTCCATTTGGGGTACCAAATGAACAATTTTCGAGGCTAGTCCAAAAAAATTGTCCTGAAAAGCCTAGTTTTGAGTTTTTACACTCTGCGCATGATTCAGAATTAACCACTGGACAGATTTTGTTCTACGACGTCTCATTTCCTTCGTAACGCTTTTTCCCCCAGGATAAGCACAACACATTTTTTGTGCCCTTCCTTTTAGAGTTGCAGGCCTGTTTCGAAATTGTTAGCCTGTTTTCAACTTTTCAGGCATTGTCCTGGTTACCATTTTGACTTTAATCTAAATGTGCCGCGCACATCCCATGGGAAAAAGTGTTAAGAAGAACATAATACGTCGTAGAACAAAATCTGTCCAGCAATTCTTTCTGAATCATGCGCGGAGTGTGAAAAGCTAGTTTTAAGTTTTTGCACTCTGCGCATGATTCAGAATAAACCACTCTACAGATTTTGTTCTACGACGTCTCATTTCCATCATAACGCTTTTTCCCACGGGATGAGCATGGCTTATTTTTTTGCCCTTCCTTTCAGAGTTGCAGGCATGTTTTGAAATTGATAGCCTATTTTTAACTTTCCAGGCATTGTCCTGGTCACAATTTCGAGACATCGTAGAACAAAATCTTTCTAGCAATTCTTTCTAAATCATGTGCAGAGTGTAAGAACCCAGTTTTGAGTGTTTACACTCTGTGTTAAAACCTAGCTTCGAGTTTTTACACACTGCGCATGATTCAGAAAGAATTGATAGACAGATTTGGTTCTACGACGTCTGTTCGGAAAAATGCCTGAATTGACCGTTTGGGAAATTGGGTGAAAAAGGTGGAAGATTGAAGGGACGAAGTGGTTCGTTGCGAACCGAAGCCGGGAAACGACCGCCGTATCGTTCGAAGCCACGTGTCGCGTTAATAATCTTTTCTTGTTAAGTTTCGAAGAGCACCTCACCGAGTTGAACCGAATATTAACCGTGAAATTTCCGCGTGAAGCCAAACCCTTTTCACTTTTGGCCGGTCGTAAATCGTCCAAGAGCTCGAGAAAATACAGAAAGAAAACCGATAAATTAAAAGATGGCCGATCATCGATGTGAATCGAAGGGATTGCCAAAACGAAGACTTTTCGAAGAAGTCCACTGAAGTTATGGTTAAAGAATTCCGGTGAAGTTATGCACGAGGAGACGGCGAGATCGAAGAGTAATCGGGCGTAAATTGATCACTCTTATTTTCCACGGTAGAAGTCCGCGAAGAAGAAGGAGAGAATATGTCGTGAATCGACCTGTATCGAAAAGATCCCAGAAGCCAACTGAAAAGAAGCGCCCGTTTTCGCGAGCGACAGCCGCTATGGGGAGGGGAGAGAGTTGCGAGAGCCACGAGTAATGCAGAGTCCAGCAAGAGCTTGACCGTTCACTGAGGGTCTCTCGCGGGACATCTGACAATTACGCGATTTTCTGAACAACGTCTTATTTCCTTTGGAACTCATTTTCCCGTGGGATGAGCACGGCACATTTTTTTGCCCATTATTTCAGAGTCGCAGGCCTGTCTTGAAATTTTTATACTATTTTGAACTTTCCAGGCATTGTCCTGTTCACAATTTTGACTTCAATCAAAATGTGCCACGCTTATCCCGTGGGAAAAAGTTTACAAAGGAAATGAGACGTCGCCAGCGGTTTATTAACGTAGAGTGTAAAACCTCGAAACTAGGATTTTCAGGACACCGGTGCACCTTGAGGGTTCTAACTAGTCCCAAAAAATTGTTCATTTGGTACCTCAAGTGTTGGACGATACATCATATTTGTAGGTATTCTACAAAAATTATAAATTATAATTAAAAATCGCTGTTTTGACGCTGACTCGACCACCTTAGTCAAATCTTATAAAAATGTAATAAAATGAAGATAAAAATGTACTTTCCAAATGTTAAAATCATAATAAAATTCTAACCTATTATGTAGGTTGGAAATACATAAATTGTTTGAAATTTGTTCATAAAATATGTATATACGTAAATTACCTGTAACAATGAAATCACATGGACATAATTAAATTGTTACGAGTATTATGCACCAAGGTTGCGTTCCGTTTCGTAGGGGTTACATCAATGAGCTGAATTTGTTACAACGATGATCTGAGTTTGTTACTCTATGATCTGAGTTTGTTATGGCTATGTGATGAATTTGTTACATCTTCGAGCTGAATATAATACATCTTGGGTATGAGTATATTTCATTATTATTCCTCGTAGATGTTTTGTATCTGTGACTTGTTTATAGGATGACATATTTGAGAACAAACTCTGCTTCATTCACGGAGTTTGTGACATAAATGTTATGTTCAATGTAACACATGTTACGTAACATTTTCGTAACTATTTCGGAACTGTTTGCTGGGTAAAGTTTATAAAGAGGGAAATGAACTTTTTTAAAGATATTAGTGATATGGATATGCCAAGATAGATTAGGAGACATCACTAGACCAAGGTTACGTACCTCGTTTACATATGGTAAAACAATCTACTCATAGGTGATAAGTTGTGAACATTACTACGACTGATATATTTGTCGCTACCTAAGATGAGCACTTTACACTTCGCCAAATTGAGCTTCAGGCCATTTAAGTTCCCATATCAAGCTATGACATTTCCATCGTGAGTTATAAGAGCTATGCTAGCTCCGAGATGGCAAGCAAGAGATAGGTAGAACTATGTATCATCAGCTAAAATCATATGATGAAAATACACAAGATCAGCACTTATGTCATAGAAGAGTGAGAATAATAAGGGCCCCAGAACTAAACATTGAGGTATACCGGAGGTGGTGTTTAGCCAGCTGCTAACGTTTCTATTATTATCAATGACTGCTTGTGATCTACCCGATAAATATGAAGAGATCCATAGAATCACGCTGCTCGTGAACCCCATTTTACGTTATTTACGATTAGTTAGCAACTGCACGCAACATACCTTTTTAAAGGCTCCGCTTAAATCAAATAAAACGCGAGTTGCTGAACGTCTTTCGTCTACACCGCAGCTGACGTCACCATAGATCCTAAGCAATGTCATTTGTGTGCTGAATACATGTCAGCAGGCGGGCGGCCGGGAATCAAGAATATCATTTTCATCGATAAATTTTTTGTTCGGGCCATGCATAATTTTTTCCAGGATTTCAGAGAGCGTGGAAAGGTTGGTAATAGGACAGGTATCTGACGAAGAGAGCAGATAATGACGCCAAAACTGGTGTCATTTTTAGTAGCGGTTTGTGTATCATGAAAAGTGAAATGTCGACAGAACTGGATGCGAACAATCGGTGATAATACGGTAGATCAGTTCTGTTTTTAACAAAGGCTCGATAATCATGAGCACCGCAAGAGCACGAGGTGCTTGGGTGAAAGAAATTAAGTTCCTTCGGTAAAAAGAAAATATTGGATGTAATTGAGTGAGTTCAACAAGGTATAACCTTGTAAGTTCTTTCTAGATAAGAGATACATCTGTAATTCTACATGACTTGTTAGAATTATATTGATTTCTGGCGTGCTAAATGTCTATGTCGAGGAGATTGGCTACATATGTCAAAATTGTATAAATAAATGACTTTTTTTGTGTGTATATGTATTTCGAGTTAATTGGCTGCTTAGTTGTCCTGTACCTAGTTATTGAAATTGGTCTCTTATACATGGACAACTATGGAAAAACCGTACGATGTCTCATGAAATGTTTAATAACTAACGAGGAGAACACCAGAAGTGCCGAAACCCTATTTACCTGGGACTTCGCTCAGTGAAAGAGAGGTGAAAATAAGCGAACACGTGTCTCGGCTTATGCTCGGACACTCAACCGTTTCCGAGAAAATGACGGTCAAAGTTTTCGACGTTCCTTAGATGCTTGTCAGCGCGCGTCGAGTTGTACCGAAGCGGCGGCGCAGCGGCTAGCGTCTCGGCCGCGGCATCACACTTTTGCATCCCGTGTTCAAACCCGATATTAATTTTTTGTTTCTTACATTCATGCATGCATGCAGAAGATTACTTCGCGAATGTTTCTTGCCAATTTACAGGATACAGGGCGTAATAATAATTGGAAAATTTCAACTGGGTTTCATAATGAGTTTTGTGTATTTATGATATTATAAAATATATAATATTTTTGTGAATGGTTTTCAGGAACTGCAACCTTTTCAGATTCACATAACCCTATATTTAATTTCTATAATAATTTCCTTATACTCATTTATATATATTCTCATATTCTTATATTTAATTCTTATAAAGAGACATGAATGCTTACATTTTATTCTCATATCAATTCTTATATTAATTCTTATATTTCATCCTGATATCAATTCTGATTCCTGTATCTATCTATTCGATTTCTGTATCCGTCTCGATTGACTGGAATTGGGTGCATTCCTTTGGGTGATAACGATCGTAGAAACATTCGAAACATAAATATTCTGAACACCAAGAACATCTTGCAAAGGCAGGTTTGCCACAGTCACACTTCCTGGTGTGAGTTCCATTAGGGAAACAAACATCGTTGACATTGTTGAAGATATCACGCGTGGGCAATAATTTTGAGGCAAACCACGCATAACGAATCATTTTTTCGAAGACTGGTGCCTGCAATTGATTATGAACCAATGCGTGGATTGTTATGCGTCACGTCTAGAAGTGATATCCCTTTGCTGGGCGATGAGTGTAGAGCAATTGTGCAGTTTCCGTATGAAGTTTTTTATTTGGCGGTAAAAGTATACGTCACAGGGTTGACAGAGTGGCGTACACTTCGGAGGAATTACTTTCAACGAACAGGTTGGTATTCCGTTTTCATCCACGAATTTTTCGTCGTATAACGAAGGATCACTCTGTCCACCCCATGAGTCAATTATAAACAAGAATGGCTCCGTTTCAACCTATGGTTTTAAAACTTCATCCAAAAACTGACTATATGTTTAATTTTATTTAATTATTGAAACAAAATTTATTCATGTACCAGACACAAAATTAATCGACGAGAAAAGACAGGGTTATTTCGAAATACATTGACAAGAAAAATTCGCGAAGTAATCTTCTACGGACATGCATAAATGTAAGAAAAAAAAATTATAATATCGGGTTTGAACACGGGACGCAAAAGTGTGATGCCGAGACGCTAGCCGCTGCGCCGCCGCTTCGGTACAACTCGACGCGCGCTGACAAGCATCTAAGGAACGTCAAAAACTTTGACCGTCCTTTTCTCGGAAACGGTTGAGTGTTCGAGCATAAGCCGAGACACGTGTTCGCTTATTTTCACCTCTCTTTCACTGAGCGAAGTCCCAGGTAAATAGGTTTATCGTACTTCTGGTGTTCTCGTCAGATGTGCCCCATAATTGATTATATCAAAGTGCTACTAAAAGGCATTCTATGTGGATTTTTTCAGATTTTTTAATTTAAAATTTTAGAAATCGCCGTTTTTTTTCAAATGAATATATTTCGGAAACTTGAAGTAACTGAGAAAAAATGTCTATACATAAAAGTTGTAGTTTTGTGTTAGCATTCGAGCGGAATATTTGAAATAATTTTTACGTTCCGGTAACGCTGATGTTTTACCAAAAAGGGGGATAATTATTTTTTTTTATTAAAAAAAGGCCATTTTTTGCTGAAAAAAATTATAGTCTTTCAGTATATCCGACGATATCGCAGAAAACTCGCCAGAGTGGCATGGATCGAGGTTCTAGGGTAAAAAAATAAAACCACACAAATTAATTTTTTTTCTACCGGAACCTCGTTAACATATCTCGGAAACTTGAAGTAACTGAAAAAAATGTCTGCATGTTAAAGTTGTGGTTGTGTGTTAGCTTTTGATCGGAATATTTGAAATAATTTTTACGTTTCGGTAACGATGATTTTTTACAAAAAAAGGGAGAAATTATTTTGGTAATCAAAAAAATAGCTTTCTATTTGGCTGAAAAAATTACAGAGTCTTCTTGTTTGTCTGATGACATCGCAAAAAAATCGCCTGAGTGGCACAGATTGAGGTTCTGGTAGAAAAAAAATAATTTGTGTGGTTTCATTTTGTTTACCCCAAAACATCGATCCATGCCACTCTGGAGATTTTTTTGCGATATCGGCAGATATACAGGAAGACTCTGTAATTTTTTCAGCCAAATAAAAAGGGCTTTTTTTGAATAAGAAAAAAACTTCCCCCGTTTTTGGTAAAAAATCAGCGTTATCAGAACGTGAAAATTATTTCCAATATTCTGCTTGAAAGCTAACACAAAACTACAACTTTTATGTGCAGACATTTTTTTCAGTAACTTCAAGTTTCCGAGATATGTTAACGAGGTTCCGGTAGAAAAAAAATTAATTTGTGTGGTTTCATTTTTTTACCCGAGAACCTCGATCCTCGACACTCTAGCGATTTTTTTATAATATTGTCAGGTAAACTGAAAGAGTATGTACTTTTTTCAGCCAAAAAAAAAATAGCCATTTTTAAATAAAAAAATAATTATCCCCTTTTTTGCTAAAAAATCAGCGTCACTGAAACGTAAAAATTATTTCAAACATTCCACTCGAATGCTAACATGAAACTACAACTTTTATATATCGACATTTTTTTTCAGTTACTTCAAGTATCCGAGATATATTCATTTCGAAAAAAATGGCGATTTCTAGAATTTTAAATTGAAAAATCTGAAAAAATTCACATAGAATGCCTTTTAGTAGCACTTTGATATAACCAATGATGGGGCACATCTGAGATGATCGAAACAAAAGTGGCTGAATTAACAGAGAATCCCTCATATCTTAGTGCCATACAGGATCTGAAGGTGTATTTCAGGTGCCTGACTAGGTCCGACCCTCCCTGCTGAAGCAGGGCCGGAAAGATCCCGTCAGCATCCGGGCTCTTGTACCCATCGAACGAGTCTAAGGCTCACTGGATCCTGTCCAGGGTAACCACTCTGGCAACAATTCGATCAACAATTCGATCAGCGTGTTGACCCCTTCCTCAATCCTTCCCTCGGACTTCATCCAGCCCCCCGTAGCCCCAAGCCTTCCACTCAGGGTCGCCCTGTAGGAGTTTTACTTGGTAGTTTTGGGGTTCTGGTAGGCCGAAGTGCTGTGCTGGGCCTCTCCACCCTTGATGTTAGATAAAATGCAGCGATGGTCCGAAAGGGTGTCTCCGTCACCCACTCGCCAGCCTTCTATCCATTTTGCTACCCTGGGGTTCCCAAGGGTGAGGTCGATGACCTGCTACCTCCTTGCCGTGACAAAGGTAGGCCTTGAACCTGTATTGAGGATTTCTAGATTAGTCGCTGAGAGGTACCGCAGCAGAGGTGAGCCCTCTCGTTTATGTTGGAACTGCCCCAGATGAGGTGGTGCGAATTTGCGTCGCACCCTACCACCAGGTCGAGTCCTTCTCTCCTACAGTGGTCCACCAGGACTCTCAGTTCCCTCGTCGGTGGAGGTTCCTCAGAGTCGTACGGCAGATACGCTGAACACACGATGAGATCTGTCGGTGCCCCCCCTAGCCCTCAGTTTTACTGAGGCCACTGCCAGATCCCTACTGCAGAACCTGCTCAGCTTTAGGGCACTGTCTTTTGTGAATTAAGACACCGGCCCTTGGGCCGGGCTCTGCTGAATCATATATTAACGACCCAATGTTACGATCAATCCTTTTTACGCTTTCTCTGTAGATCCAGGGTTCTTGTATTAGAGAATATTTTCAATATTAAACTTTAAACATAAGCTATTTAACCCTATGTGGTCACACTGGGTTGCTGATGACCAGTGCGAAATTTTACTTAAGGATTTCTTTGCTCAGATAGCTATTTACAGCGTAAAAAGAATAGTTTTTGGGCTTCAACAAACATTTATCCATATTTTACAAACATTGCGGAGTGGTTAGGAATTTTTTAAGATTTTTTGAAGCATTCCCACCCTGCTTTGAAAATTGTACGCGAACACAGACGACCCAGTGAGGCCGTTGAAGCATCGAAGTTACAGTTCAACCGCGGTGGGTTGAATAAAAAAATTATTTAAAAAACAATAATATGTATATATATAATCAAAATTAACAAAAAAACATTCTTCAAAGATTCAATTGTGAGTTCATTTTCTAGTAGACAGCTTCTTCGTCCGTTGTTGTGTTCGGATTCTTTTCAATTATAATGGACAAAACCAACTTCGACGCTTTTTATCACAGGTAATATTTGAGATATCGAAAAATTGTTTAAACAAAAATTGTTGGAAATTGAGTCCTCTACAAGTTTTATTGGGGAAAATTTCGATAAAGTTGAAAGGGGCTGATATGATTGACAATAGACATTCGTAAGCATGAATTAGTAGCACTCTTTTATCGTTACTTTTTTTTTTTTACAGATATCGCAGAATTCTTCAGATAAAAGTTGTAAAGTTGTAAAGTTTTTCCATGCGAAATTAAAAAAAAAACGAAAATCCGATCAGTAGGAGCCGAGATATTGAAAATTACTTGTTATTACCTGTTTTTCAAGATAGCAGACGAAGCACAGGGAAATTTGGTTGGATTCCGGCGGATTTAGGCATTCTCAACGACCCTCTCCTTAAAAATTACTCGTCCTAAAAAATTTGAGTGGTCCATCCATTTTTTAGATATTCGCCACTGTTTTGGTGACGTTCGTCATCAAATTACTTGTTAAATTACTCATTCCCTAAAGCATTTCGTAATTAAATTACTTCAAGCATTTTAATTAAATTCAATTACTTTGAGCATTTTAATTTTCTTACTTTGAGCATTTTTATTTGATTACTTTGAAAATTTTGATTTAATTAATTTCAGAATTTTGATTCCATTACTTTGAGCATTTTAATTAAATTTAATTCAATTACCCATTAATTTGAGCATTTCAATTGAATTTAATTTAATTGAAATGCTCGAAGTAATGGGTAATTCAATTAAATTAAATTGAAATGCTCAAAGTAATAGGTAATAAAATTTCCTTTAATTACTCACTACTTCGAGCATTTGTAATTTGGTAATAGGTAATTACGAATTTGCCCATCTCTGGTTTCAACCTAACAAATTTTATGGTAAAAAAAAGTCGTGTTCCCATTTTTAACAAACGCGTCTTAACGCCACTTTTTTTAATTTTGCACGAAAAAACTTTTTATTTTGAAAGTCCCCCTTCAAACCCTAGAAGTTTTCTTTGACTTCATTTTTGATCGGAGCAGTATTTTTCGAGATAATTCAGCTGCAAGATTAAAATAGAACACCCTGTGTATTTGAGGGGTATTGAATACGCCATTCGGAACACTCCACGTTTCAGGCCAAAAATGTCTCGAGGCCACGCCTCAGGGCACCAAACCACTCTGACCTCGAACCATCCTGGTGCCGCAACGTCCCGGCACCGAAACATCCTGGCGTCGAAACATCTTAGCGCCGAAACGTCCTGGCGCCGAAATAACTCGGCGCCAAAGCGTCTCGGCGCCAAAACATCTCGGCGCCGAAACGTCTTGGTGCCTAAACAGCCGCGCCGAAACGTCCCAGCGCCGAAAGATCCCAGCGCTGAAACAACTGGCGTCAAAACGGTGACGCCCAAATGGTTTCGCCGAAACGGCCGCGCCGAAACATCCTGCTCCCAATGGAAATAGTTCGAAAAGATTCTGTACATGTTTGGGAAGAAGTGTTTCGAAGAGCGATATGGTTTGTCTACATAGTTATCGAGACATTTTAAGAATCAAATTGCTTTCTACGATCATTTCGACTAATGTCGTAGAATTTTGAATATGCGCGATAATTTGAACACTCAAATAATCCCGAATCTTCATAAGAGAAATATCGTATAATAACTTCTTTCAAATTTCAAAACTCAATGCTGTATTTAATAAATAATTAATTAATAGAATAATAATGCTTATTATAACAAGATAATTAAATACAGCATTGAATTTTGAATTTGAAAGAAAAAAAAATTCCATACGGAATGTACGCCGATATCCTACGACACAAGTTTGTTTACATCTTGCGTCTCGACCCCATCAGTGCTGCCAGCTACTGAAAACTGAATTGAGCATTTGCCACATTCAAGCTTCGATGCTCGTGTTTTTTAATTTTAATAATACAACAAATGTTGTCAAACATTTATACGCAGCTAATTAGTGCTACATAATATGTAAATTTGTTTGTATTTGGCTATTTTAATGTACGTAGACAACAAACAAATTTAATTTTTCACAGTTGGTAACTGTTTAAAGCGCCAGTGTATAAGCATAGGGTTACTGCCATTGCCCCTGCCTAGCCTGCCCTGCGAGGTGAAAAGCCACTCTCCTGAACTTGATTTCTGTACTGCCTGAAGATCGCAAATCCGAAGAGACCCCCCGCTCGCTTATCTTATTTATAAATATTGTTCCGTTTCTTTATGCGAATCTTAAGGACGTCCGAAAGCCACGACACTTGATGTTTTTTTACCATGAAAGTTTCAATGGCGGCTACATGTCTAAAGCGATAAACATCGCCACACCTAAAGACTCAGCAACATAACCGATTCGAACAAGAGTGTGCGCCCCCACGTACAAGCCCCCGCTTGATTTGGGTTAACAATAAGAAATTTGAGTTTAGACGATAAATGTTCAGTGTCATTTCTCAGGCGACTGATTCCACTCTTTTTATGGGAAAGTGGATGGTTCATGCGGGTGGATATTATTTCATGCACATACAAAATATTTCCTACAAAAAAAATAACACGATCTTTATTTTCAACATTGAAAAAGGATGTATGGTAATTAAAACACAATAACCATCTTATCTTATTTAAAAGTTTTGAATCATGTTTAGTGATTGGTGGATTGTACTATATGCATGAAATCAATTTTTCAGATATATGCGAATGTTTGACTGATATTACAGAGGTAGTTTTCGCACTGAAGTGAATAGTTAGACGTTCTATGACCATCGACTCAAGAGTGGTCTCATTACAATCTGTTTGCAGATGAAATTTGAAACGAACTCTCGTTTTTTTAATCGATATTCTGATTTGTTCCGTTCGCGGAGAAGGTCTAAAACGAATTCTGCTAATTTCCCTAAGTGATTCTCGAAGAAATTGATTCAACTTGTTTCCCTCTTCCTAAAAAGGCTTCCCATTTATTCAGGATTCAGGGGGAGGATCCCGAGTGAGAGGTAACGCTCGAGCTGAATTCCATTAAGCCCTTTTGCAAAACTGCATGTCGCAAAGAATTTGATAGAGACATTCAATCTTGTTGAGCTCGAGTTTTCTTAAGGTAAAAACCGTGAAAATAATGAATATTTTCACTGCGGGATTGATGAACAAATATTTTGACCAACGAAAACAGTATAGGGTAAAAGTCAGATAGTTTCCCCGGGGGGGGGGGGGATAGTTGCCTCGGTTTTTAATACACTATACTAGACATGCCCCTGGCGTTAGGGCTTTTTTGTAATTAGTAGTATGCCCTCGCAGGTCTCAGTGCCCAAAAGACATAGGACAGGGCCCACAAGTTTTGTCTGTGTGAGCCAAAATCTTCCGCAACGAGACCTCGACGAGCGTCGTACTAATATTGGTGACTAATTTTTATTGAATAATTAAAGTTATGGTTGAGGATTCAGTCAACTATTTGTTTCCTCGCATGTACTGGAGTTTCTACTACACGGTCTGATCCGGTATATTATTGAATAGCTTTTTTTTAAATAAAAACGGCAAGTATCCGTATCGAAAAGGATAGTCACCCCAAATTTTTTTTCGGTTAGTTGCCCTAACGGCAATAAGACAAAATCTAGTCGTGGTCCTTGCTGGATCGAAGTTAGTTTTGCACTAGCGTTTGAAGAACTAGATACGAAAGAAACACTGTTAGCTAAAGGTATTTTGAAAAATAATGAAATTATTAATTATAAAACAATAAAATTAATAATAAAACATCAACATGAAAAAATCAAATTCAAAAAACATAATCAAATAAAATGATCTGTAATTTAGTATTAATTATAAACTTCTTTTAATATTTTCGACATGGGGCGATTATCCGCCACGTTGGGCAACTATCCCTTTTTAAAGAGGTCAAGTAAAACGGGATTTACTCACAAACAATATTAATTGGGCTTACAAAAATAGTGTACAATGAAAGATTAAGGACTCATGATTTAATATACACGAAGCAGATTGTCAGTAGATATTCAATTTTCAAGTAATAGAGCTTTTTCCTTAAGTGGAGCAACTATCCGGGTTTTACCTTATGGGAATTTTCTGCACGGGAAAGACCCCGAGTAATAAAAAGCAGACGCTGCCCAAACCCGACACTTGAATAATCTACAAAACAAAATGACCGATCGTGAAATATTTGGTTGAAAAATAATCTCGTGTATGAAACGAAATTGCTACATTTACTGCAATAACAAAGTAAATAAAAACTCGGTCTCAAACGAATTTTTTTCTGTTTATGATGTGTAATAGACCATTGAGTTGATAGTACATTTTTAAATACATAATGAAATTGTATCAAATTATGGCCAGTTATAAATGGCGGTACGGACTTTCTGAAGGATAACAGTTTGAACAAATCTTCGATGATGAACACATCATGCCATGAGTCGGCCGTACTTTTGTGAAATGTGGCGTCGGACTCGACAATATGTAACAATAACCAATCAGCGAGCTCGCAAAGAAAAAATGATTCATAATTTGACCTGCGCAGATTTCAATTTAAATCACCTGCGATGATGATGTTTTTGTAGGCAAAATAAACCCGCGATAATACTTGAGCGAAGTCATGAATCAAGAGTTCTTTTAGTCGTTGATACATAGACGTAAACAATTTGGAGCGATTGATTGATTGATTTATTAATTGATTGATTGATTAGTTGATTCATGCCCTAGAGAACTGAGGAGCAAATTAAGTACAAGAGTTGATATAAACATAAGTACAATGTAGTATGCGGAAGAGTAAAAAAAAACAAAAATATCATGGATATAATGGAGTACATAGCAAAAGACTTGGTAATTCTAAAGAGTGAGAGTTGATATCTACATGAGGACAATGTAGTAGGGTAGACTGGGTACGGTCGTGACATTTTTCATTTGATCACCCATTATTTTGTGAATATGTCAGTTAGCTGGGGAAAAGGTGTTTTTTTAAAGTACAGCGTACATTTGTCCATGTTTAAATACTAAAATGTTGTGCCGAAGTAGAATGGTTAACTCATAGGAGCCAATTAGAAAAAAAGGAAAAAATGTCCCAACCCACCACACTCAGGGGCCGTTTTGGCAGTGCTTCGGGTCGGTAGTGACAGGTTTGGAAATATATTAAAATGGTTTAAAATCACTATTATTACAAGTAATATCTAACATGAAGTAACATAATCTTCTCCCGGAAAAATTCAACATTTACGTAACATAAGAAATGAAATCAAGGAACACTTTAATCGCTTATGACTAATAAGGCACTGCAGCATCTGTAGTGCTTATAACAGTCTTCATATTACAATGTACATAATTGATTATAACTATAATAAGGGACTGTAGCATCTATCGTTATTATAACAGTCTTCATATTGCAATCAGTCAAAACAAAAATCAATATTTGTGTAAGTATCAACATATAACATGAAAAACAGACGAAATCTAAGGTTGATTCGTAGTTCTAAAAATTGAAAAGTAAGATAATGCCATGAATTTCGTCCATTTCTACAGCTCTCCTTAAAGAAGTCCCGCGTTTCACTTCTTGATTAGCGTCTTCACATTTTATTGTTACACTGCCCTTTTTCGGCCTTCTCCGAGCGGTTTCTGAGCATCTAAACGCAAACAAACTAACTTTTACTTTTGTCAAAACCGTACGCAGAAAATATGTCACAACCGTACCGAACTCACTCCTTCGCAAAAAGACAATCGCCATGACAATATTTAACTACTAATATTTAACTTATAACGAGGAAAAATACTCATTACTCTATCTGTACACATCTAACAATAATTATTAAAAGAAATCAAATAAAAATACTTACTTTTGACTGTTAAAAAGTAATATAGGTCTCTGCTAGCGTTACACGGTGGGGAATTTTCACGAAAACGTGGCCATAAGTCGAAAGACAAATTTTCCCATCCAGGTATAATGACCCGAGGGATTGGTTAAGAACTAAATTCTGCACAAGATGCTCGCTGTCCCATATTTTTATTCCTCATAGTCCTTGAGATATTTCAGTTCAAAGTTGACCCTCGTCGGAGACGGTTGCGTGCGTCAAAATCGCTCTCTCATTGAATATAACTTTGAAAGGATATAACTCAAAAGTGTGAAGTGATAGTTCATTTTTAAAAAATGGATACTGTTCCTCAAGGTATGTAGAAATTTTTGCTTATTTTACAATTGAAAAAAAAATTTGTTGTCCATGTTTATTTAATGTAACGATAGTTTCAAAAAGGGCCTTCGTTCGGAAATAAATTTTGACTTTCCGCATGCTTTTAGTACAGAATTCCAAGCAATTCCAATTTCGTTTTTTTTTTAATTGTAGCTTAGAATCTAAGCTTTTAAATGGCGTATCTCATAGAGTGCGCAAGCATGCGACGGGTGATCTAGAGCATTTTTTGTGCGCGTGTGCGTGTTCCGAGAAGAAGCGACGCGACGCAACGCGACGCGACGCGCTGGCTCTCTGCGTGCCATGTACATGCTTGGGTCAAGAGAGCGAGGCGCGGCGCGTGGGGCAGGTGGAATATATATTAACATAAATATATATTTCATGAAAATTCTGGTAACCTGGTTTAGCGTGCGTACCAGTGATCAGCAGTATCGATTATTTCGTCAACGTTATTGATATTGTTAATTTTTTTTTTCGAAAATTGATCACTAGTCAAAAAAACAGATCTGATTTGTTATGAAAATTCGTAATTGACGGAAAAATATTAGTAATTTTTTCAAAAAATAATAATAATTAGCGACAAAATGTTTCTAATTTTTCCAAAAAAATTTGTAATTAGCGCAAAAATATTACTACGTTTTTTTTTCTAAATGCAGTAATTGGTGAGGAAAATATTACTCACTTATAAAAAAAACAGTAATTTGTAGAAAATTATAACCGAATGCCCAAGAGTCGTGTATGTCTTAGCATAATTCAGATCACAATGCCATTTAATTTACGAAATACTATTCTTGCTTTACAGATTCTGGAGCTCCCCCCATCAAATTTACGCGGAGGGAGATCTTTTTGATTATGAAGAAGTACTTGACCGCGACTTTCGAGAAGCAGTTAGACCATCTGGTAGAAGAGTTGTCGAAGAGAAGTAATTGCGCCATTGAAATTCACCAGCATACCAAGCGAAATTTGTCATGGTTATTTTCCAAAATGCGCACAAGATGGCTACAGTCAGGAAGAAAAATGACAAATTTTCTTACCAAGTATCAGGAGTGGCTACAGACGGATGTAGTCTTTTCTGCTGATTCAAAACTGGATGCAGCCAGCACACGTGGTCGTCCTCCTCTTGAATTTGCTGCCTTAAGTGAGCGATCAAACCGACGAAAAACAAAAGAACTTTGTGACAGTCATAGCTCAGAGGAGTTGTGCTATGCGGCGCAAATGAGTCTACGCGCTTCCGGAGACTTAGATTTGTCGAAAGTGATCAGAGACGCTATAACACCCACACCTGCACCTACATCATCAAAGACAGAAGATACTCCGTTATCAATAGATGAAGCTCTTTCGGTTATCGTCGAAGCCAAACTCAGCAGACATCAGTATAATGTTATAAGAAACTCGATGAAAGATCATAACTGTCATTTATATCCAAGTTATGAAGCAATCAGAGAGGCCAAAGCATTGTTACCCACCACGATCCCATTATTAGCGAGCCCCAGTATTGCGGACGCAAATGATTAAGCGGATTCCGATTCACGTAGTTGATGTAATTTGCGGTAATAAAGACTTTGTTTACTACATTATGGGAGAATAATAATTTTTCCCGAAATTTCCTAACCTATTTTCCATATTTTCAGTCTTGCAACTTGTTGATATAAATATTGATATCAGAACCGTAATCAGCGACCTCAAAACCATGAGAAAAGTGAATTTTAAATCGATTTTTTTACGAATTTTATGTTTTTATCGGCCATATTGAAGCCACCATTTTGTTTTTATAAATTTCGATATCAGATTCGTAATCAGCGACCCCGAGAACATTGGAAAAGTACATTATCAATCGAATTTTTGACGAATTTCGTGTTTCGATCGGCCATGTTGAAGCCGCCATTTTGTTTTGATAAATTTTGATATCGGAATCGTAATCAGCGACCCCGAAAACATTGGAAAAGTACATTTTCAATCAAATTTTTGACGAATTTCGTGTTTCAATTGGCCATATCGAAGCCGCCATTTTGTTTTTATAAATTTCGATATCAGATTCGTAATCAGCGGCCCCAAGAACGTGAGTATACCAAATTTCACAAAACTCCGGTAAAACCCGGATTTATGGCCACGTTTTCGTGAAAATTCCCCACTGTGCGTTAATACCGCGCGATCGCTGTCGCAATACTGTGAAACACTTTTCGATATGACCGCTGCTTCTCTCTCCCCTTGCACTCTCCTGATATTCTGTATAGTTTCGCTAATATGAGGACTGCCACAACCGTACCCTGGCATAACCATAACCGAGCTACCCTACACACGAGAGTAAAATGAATGAGATATTTATGAATGAGATAGACATGAAGGATAGATTATGATATGGAATAACAACAGGACTCAGTCACTCTCAAGTAGAGGGAGCGGACGAGGTAAAGGGAGAGATTAAGGAAAAGAAATAAAAAAATAACCCAAGTATCATAACTTGTATCTGCTTTTCTTCATTCATATGAGTTGGATTTTGAGTTAGGGTCAACTATAATCGACTACAAGTTAACTTATTACAATTAATTAATTATTTATCAAACTACATTATCGATTTTACTGTCTTGAATCTTTGGTCGGAATGTTCATCTCGCAATTTCCTTGTTGGATTCAGGAACTTTTCCCGGAACTTGTGAAATCTAGCTGGAAAATCACCAACAATCGTATCTTTTTCGCAATCTGAAATAAGCTGACAAACACAATCCCGAAATGGTTACGAAAATGTTATGTAACGCATGCTACATTGGGTATAACATTTCCGTCATAAACGTTGTGGATAAAGCAGAGTCTATTCTCAAATATGTCATCCTCTAAACAAGTCACAAATATGATAAATCTACGAGGAATAATAATGAAACATACTCATACCAAAGATGTAAAATATTCAACTCATATAGATGTAACAAACTCAACTCATAGATGTAACACACTCAGCTCATAGATGTAACAAACTCGTCTCATAGCCATAAAGGGAGTCTAAGGGTCAACATAACCTCAAAAGTTTTTGAACACATTTTTCTCGAAAATGGCTTGATGGAATAAAAAAAGAACAGTGGGGCTACTTGCGTAATGAATTTGTACAGGTGGTCTCACCATTATTTTTTCATTTCTTTCAGTCGTTTTCGAGAAATATGTGTTACAAGTTTTAGTTCTGTCTCTCTTGCACTCACGAGAACGGAAACACACGGGAAGAGGCAATTTAGCCTGGCCATAACACAGTCAGCACATTGATGTTACTCCTACGTAACGAAACATGCGATTTTTATTTTATTTGTAATATTATATTTCTTTATAATTCCGATAAAATAAAGGTTTTTTATTAATATTTTATTATTTTTAAACATTATATAATATTAGGGAATGAAAAAAAAATTAGACGTCGCCATTGGGGTTTGAACTCGTGACAAACAGTTTCATGGTTATATTCAAAAATAGAAGAAAAGAAAATTTAAAAAATTATATTTTTCTAAATTTAACTTATTAGCTATATATTTTTCCTGATATATGCTTCTCAACTTTGCGCGGATCCACGAACGTTGATTTGCCGATTGTGGGGGACTGGGACCTGAAATTTATTGATCTGAGTCACTGAAATTTATTTTTACGTATTAAACATATTCTTTATAGGAGATTGAAAGGTGATAAATCATTGACGAATGATCAACATTAAGGGGCTGATTCACGCCAGCGGCGAGGAGGTAATACGGGGGGGGGGGGGGGGGCAAAAATGGAATGTGAGATCATCTTATGAATTCGTTTAGCAAAATTTCAACCTGATCGAAATCTCGATCGGAGACGATTTTTTTTAACCCTTATGGGGTCTTGGAGGGGGGTGTTATGCCAAAATAGCATCTGAAATCATAGTAGAAATTTATTCCAGCAGGTTTAGAGTCGAATCACACTCTCACCTAACACTCACATATCGTCGATTACACTCACATTTCGTTTGCGTTCCTCAATCTACATAACCTCAAAATAATTTAAGACATTTTGAGGTTATGTGGATTTATATGTATATATAACGGATATGTTACAAGAAATGTTTTGTAAAATTTATGTAACACATCATACGTATTTGTTACGTAACCTATACTACGAGATTATTATATCACCAATCTTCTATAATTGTTACAGCAATGTTCTATAATTGTTACGGATTTGTTACAAGAAACGTCTTGTAACATTTATGTACCGCATTACTTGTATTTGCTACGTAGCCTGTACTACGAGATTATAATATCACCAATGTTCTATAATTGTTATAGCATCGGCTTGCAACAATTTCAAAGGTTTACAATATCTCGTATTAGAATGACGAGATCTTCACGCATTAATGTTACATATTTGTGATGTCTATAGTTTTTCGCAATTCCTTTATCATTCATTGACGTCTTTACTACATATCGTTAAGACGTATTATATACATCTCGTTTACGTGTACTATGGAAAAGTTTCGAATTTGTGATGAACATAATGTGACATATTTATTACATTTCAATTATACGTAAATGTTTCGTAAATTATCCAAGTGTGTTTGCTGGGTTGGTAAATTGTCGGTCTCCAGTCGCGACGCCGTAATAGTGTCTTTTCATTCTTTTTTCTTGAATTAAAAAAAATCAAATTTTCCTTTTGCAATCTTCCTTCTCGGCAAGGGTCGATGGATGATTGTTTTAAACAACTGGTTGACTCGGGAATACAAAATTGGTTCTTAGGTAAATGCCCAAGGTTTTCCAAATCTCTCAACTCAACACACGGGTAAACCTATCGACTTTGCGGAAAGGTTTTTTTACATCTCTCTCCCTTTCTTGCTTTCTGTTGCGTTCCATTTAAAAATTTTAAACTCTTGTATGTTGAGGCAAGTATATGGAGTACTTCACTTGAAGCGAGACAATTTTTTGGCCATTACAGTTATTTATCAGTTCAATTATACAAAAAAAGTGAATAAAAAATCAAACAGTTTAAACTGTTCAATCTTTTTTCTCAATTACTTTTTTGACTTTATTCGAATAGTCATGCTGCAAAACGATCCGATTAAAGAATTTTTTTTTTCACTTTTCACATTCATGTCACACCATATAAGAGACTCGATATTCGAGAGTTTTTTCTTCCTGGACTTTAATGAAAGCTTTTCCCATCTTCTCTCACGTAACCCTTCCCTTCAATCTCTTTTTCCCTCTTCTTCTCACCCTTTTTCTGTTCCGCGGGCTTTAGTCTCAAGTTTAGAGACGATGGATAATAGGCAATGAGAAACGAGGACTCCTGCTTTAAACCTTCGCATTTTCCTTGCTCGTTACGGATTTTTAATTCCTTTATTATTCATAAGAGTCTAACTTTGGAGGCAATGTTCATCCGATCCTCCATCATTTTACCCTCATGAGCTGTTATTCCTGATCCCTGAAGCTCTCAAACTATGCAATCAATTTTAAGGATCCTCTCTTTTGGCTCTTCCAAAGATTCATTAAATCAAACGTGTAATACTTTCAAAAATGCTTTTTATGTCGTTTATTTTTTGTGTGAAATACAATTTTTTTAAAAACATTAGAACCTTCGTTCAATTTCTGATCAGCCGATAGCTTTCCCGCTTTTTTTTACTTTTCACCAAAAATTAGACATTTGAATTCGCCATCTCGTAAATATATTCTCAAAGTTAATGTACACTATAAGGCCGATATTTAGTTGAAGAGAAAAACCACCATTGTCGGGCAGGATCCGTGCCAGAACGAAATAAGAATTTTCATGCTGCATTTCTTTTATTCTATTCTCTCCTCGGTAATTGTCGCAGCGTTCTGTGACGCAATAAAGAAGAGATAGTGCGCGAACTCTCGACCACCTTTCATTCACGATTATGCAGACACACGGGGCAATGTGCATCTTGAAGAGCATTCGAAAAAAATGCTCCGTTCTCGGTGAGGTAGTTGGAAAATCCACAAGAATGCCGGAAGTATATTTACCGCGAGGGCCACGTTATATAGTTACGCGGTGCTGTTACGTTCTATAGTGTATGGGGCATATCTGCGTCGGAAGGGACACAAGCACAGACTTTATATAGCTTAAGGAAAAAAAAGAAAGAGAGAATATCTGCTATATCACGACTGGATTTCCACGGCAAAGATCTTAACAATTGAGTACGAGCTAGCAAGTTCGCGCTGAGGGCTTAAGATCCAGAGATCAATGGAGAGAGAGTGAGAATGCGTACATTTTGTACACTGAGAAAAAAAACTGTTGAATGAACTAAATCTTTAGTTGCATACGCACGACTAAATATTTATTTGGTCTAACCAAATAATTAGTTTCTTGAATAATTCTGCGCTTCAGTTGACCAAAATATGATTTAGGCAAAAAAATTTGGGTTTGTACAACTAAACATTTAGTCGTGCGTACGCAACTAAAGATTTAGTTCATTCAACAATTTTTTTTTCTCAGTGTATATATATGTATATGATATGCAGTGGAGTATATGTACAGCACAGGATATACATACAAACGCGTAACGAGCCTTTTAATGATTTTACTGCTAGCACTTGGTTTTACGAGCAATGCGTTGGGGTTAATAGCCACCTCTTCCCCTCACGATCTTCCTACGATTTCACCCGAGAAACTTTTCCTTGCTTCTCCTTCTCGCCTTCTCCATGTTCAGAGTCCTTTCGTTTCTCATTCACAAGTTCCTCAGCGCGAAGATTCGAGTGGAAAAAGGCGAAGATCGATAGATAAAAAGAAGATGGAATTAATTTCATAACGAAGAAGCACATAGTCGAGCTCACTGAATTAAAAAGTGAGGTACACCGTCTTGCGTTGACGTTGTTTTTTTATTCAAGACGTAAAAGAGAGACGGAGAGAGAGAGATTTCAACGGTAATTGTTAGGGTGGTTTAATATTTTTTCTTCACACCCACGGAAAGAATTTATTTAAAACAAATAAAATTTACTTGAAACAAAGAAAACTTCTTATTCAAGTATTGGGCTAATACGGTTTAATTGGTATCAAATATTTGGATTTATTGAAATTCAAGTTCACTATTTCTTAGCTTCTTTTTTTTGGCCCCAGTGAAATATTAATTTACCTGCAATAGATAAGTTATTTGCTTCAAATGAAAATTTATTTGATAGTGATAAAAAATTTATTTAAAAATGCTCTCATTGCATTGACATGAGTTGCCGCTAATAATTTTGAATTTGTTACAAATAAAGAATTTGTTTGATCATGACCAACCATAACCTGAAAATTCTGGCCTCACGATTAATATGGGAATAATATGGAAAATAAGGGAATTTCGACCAAAATAGGAATATACGAGATCATCCTATTTTTGAGTGTGAATAACTTTTTTGGCTAATGAGTCTTGGTTGTTTGCTCACTCATGTGAATCACGCATGTTAACAACCTAATGAAAACAATATTTCACTAAAGTCACAAAATCACGTACAAACGGAAACACGTAGATATTACTTGAATATGCCAACTTTGGAATGCTAAGCGTCGTCACGCCAGCGAGCGACGGCATATTGTGCACGCAGTACGACGCAGCGCAATATAAAATAAATTTTATTTGAAGCAAATAAAGTGCTATTCAAATTTAATATTTTAAGTAGATCATTAATTTGATATCTCTCTCTCTCTCTCTCTCTCTCTCTCTGAGTGAGAGAAGTCGCGTGAAAAGAGCTCCGTATAATTATGCTCGTTATGAGTGAAAACGGACAAAAAGAATAACGAAAGTGATACCAACGGGAAGGTGAAGTTTTCTTAACTAGTGGCCGGAAGGTGAACAATTTCGAGAGTATTTAAAACGGTTTATCGTGAAAAATCAAAAGCTAACAAATGTGATAAGATTCGACACGAAGACGAGACGTGAGGCGAAGCCTCTACCGCGCAGATCTACGGCGCATGTTCTATGCGAGTGTGACTGTGTTTGTAGCGCTGCCACAGTGTCAACACGCAGAGAAGTTTCAACGATCATAAAATTTCTTGGCCGATTTTCTAATATACTGACCAGCACAAACACAGGCATATCATATTATATTATACATCGCATGACAAACGGCACACGCAGTGACACCTTCTATCGGTGACTGAAGCGTGAAAACAAGGACACAAAAACTCGTCGGGAATAAATATACGAAGACCTTGTATATATCGTCTCTTATTCGGAGTGCGAAAATTAAAGCATGCGCGACTGGTATGTCGGAAGTGAAATATCCGAAGTGCCCGTGCGGGAAGCAGATAAAAACAATATACCATGAGTGTAAAAGATGTTTAAAAAATTATCATCCATCATGTGCCAGTATACATAAAGCGTACAATAGTAAAAATGAATTAGTAAAATGTAATGGCCAAATAGAAGTTCATCAAGAAAACAAACCAGAGAATACACCGAACAACAGAGAGGAAAGAGGAGCAAAAAGAAGAAGAAATGACCACAGCGAGGAGGAAGAAGATGAAAGAGAATGGAGCATGGAAGATAAAATCGACTTAATATTCAGAAGTGTTCAAAATATCAAAGACAATGTAGATGCGACAAATAAAGCGAAGAAAAAGTTAGAAGAGATTGTGTGAGAAGAAATAGGAAAAGCGGTAATAATATTCAGAGAAGAAATAATAAAAGTAAAAACACAAATGGAGATGGAAATTAAAAAACACGTAGCGAGCGAAGTGAAAGCACAGATAGGAAAATATAACGAAGCAAAAAAGAATGAACAAGCGAATGAGACATATGCACAAAAAGTGAGAAAAAACAGAATAGAGAAGGTAATAATAGAACCAGCAAAAGCACAGACAAGCACAGAGACGGAAGGAGTAATAAAAAACAGAGTGGACATCATGAAACTCGGCATAGGGATAGATAGAATTGTAAGAGCACCTAAGGGGGAAATAATATTGGACTGCGAAAGAAAGGAAGATACAGAAACGCTGAGACAAGAATTGACAAAGAACTTAGGAGAAAAATACAAAATCCATGTACCTAAGGCAAAATTACCAAAAATAAAGGTGATAGGAATAGGAAGTAACCTACAAGATACAAGCGAAGAAGAAATAGTAAGAAAGATCGGCGTACAGAATAGATTTGAAATGGATAACAAAGATTTTAAAATGAAAATTATCAAACAAAAACAGGAAGAGAGAAGAGAGGGTATGATGATACTTGAAGTAGACCCCCATACACACAAACGAGTAGTTAGAGAAGGGAAAATCAAAATAGGTTGGGAAAATTGTCGGGCGTTTGACCACATAAGTGTGCTTAGGTGCTACAAATGCTGTGGGTTCAACCACATGGCTAAAGACTGTAAGAATGAAGTAAGTTGTCACAAGTGTGCCGGTCAGCACGATGACAGAGAATGCAGGGAAACACATAAAATGTGTGTAAATTGTGTAAAATCAATCGAAAAATATAACTTAGAGGATGTAACAGTTGACCACGAAGCATATGATCCACAATGTGAAACGTATAAAAGAATTAAAGAAAAGATAAGAAAAAATGAGCAATATGACTGTGAATAGCAACGATTGAATGGATTGGAGATCAAGAAAAAACCATTGTTACTACTATTAAATGCGCAGGGATTCTTAAATAACAAAGAACAAATAGAGGATATGGTAAATAAATATAAACCGGATATTCTATGCCTCACGGAAACGCATGTAACCGACGAAATTAACGATTATGAAGTAGATATAGAAAATTATAACGTAGTAAGATGCGATACGAATAATAGCAGGACAGGGGGTACTTTAACGTTCTAAAAACGAAATATGAAATATGGAATAGTAACTAACAAAAATATACAACAAAATACATGGATAACTACAGTAAAATTATTGAGAAAAAGAGAACCGATAATAATATGTAACACATACCACTCCCCGAGTACTGATGACGGGATATTTATTGACCTTATAACGGAAGAAAGTGACAACTTATTAGACAAAGGACATGCAATTATTGTTGGTGACTTTAACATTGATGTAATGAAAAAAACCGAATATGCAAAAAGGGTATTAAAAAATTTAATGTGTACAGGATTTAAACAATATGTTAATGAGCCAACAAGAATTACCAAACAATCCAGAACAATAATCGACCTAGTATTTTCAAATTTTCACATATTTACGAAGGTACTAATGACACCAAAGATTACAGACCACCAGATAATATTAATTGATATCCACAGTGAAAACGAAAAAGCAGAAAGCGATACAGAAATTATAAAACGAGACTATGGAAAAATTAACGAAGAGACATTTTTAAGAACACTAAAACGACAATTAGTACAAACACAACTTGATAATAATAATAACAATACCAATAGCTATGCAGACAAATATATCGAGGGAATCAAAAACACAATAGACAAATTAGCACCACAGATGAAGAAAATTATAAAAACGAAATGGAAAAGTAAACCATGGATTACCGAAATAGAGACATGAGCAAAGTTAGAGATTAAGCGTACAAAAAAGCGGTACTTACAAATAGCAGAGAGGACTGGGAGATATATAGACAAAGTAGAAATCGCACTGTACAAGAAATAAGAATACGCAAACAAAGATATTATGAAGAAAAGATTGATATGCATAAAACTGATTCTAAAAAAATGTGGAAAACAATTAAAGACATAACGGGGACTAAAAAACAAGTAAAAAATGCAAGTGAAATTATATTTAATGGAAATACATATACAGACAGAACAGAAATTGCAAAAAAAATTAATGAATTCTTTATAGAGAGTGTTGAGGATATTGTAAATGAAATCGAAAGGACAGGGCAGAAAATAAATAACGGGAGAATGGATAGTGCAGTGCGATTTGCAGAGTTTACACAGTTTACACAGTTTAAACCAGTAGAACATAAAGAAATTGACAAAATTGTGAAAAATTTAGAGAATAAAAAAGGTACAGACGAAGGAATTACGACGGAAATTATGAAATTAGTATGGAAAACAACAAGTGAAACTCTAATAACATTGATAAATAAATCCCTGAATGAAGGGGCATTTCCAGAAAGCTGGAAAACCTCCAATGTAATACCAATCCAAAAAGTACCAGGAAGCAAAAAAGCAGAAGAACACAGACCCATAAATATATTACCTATATATGAAAAAGTCATAGAGAAAGTGGTTAGGGACCAATTATTAGAATATATAGAAAACAATAATATATTAATCGAAGAGCAGTCAGGCTTCAGGACAGGTATATCGTGTGAGACTGCCTTATAAAAAACATTAATAGAATGGAGACAAAACATGAACAGGAGTGAAATGATAGGGGTTGCTTATATAGATTTTAGGAGAGCGTTTGAAACAATTAATAGAATAGTACTAATGGAGAAATTAAAATGCTACGGAATAGGAGGAACTGTGATCAAATGGATTACCTCATATATGACAAATAGAAAACAAAAAGTTAATCATTTAAATGTATTCTCTGAAGAAAAAATAGTAAAACACGGAGTACCACAGGGTTCAGTACTTGGGCCGCTACTTTTTATTTTATACATAAATGACATAAAAAATGAATTAAAATATTGTAAATGTAATATGTTTGCGGACGGTATGGTATTATATGTAACGCACGATAACGCTGATGATATAGAATACAAAATAAATTATGACCTGAATCAAATCTCAAAATGGTTAGACAACAATGCGATGAAATTGAACGTACAGAAAACCCATTTTATACTAATACGAGACCCCCGAAAGCTAATAGGACATAATAGATGTACGATACAAATAAATGGAGCTAGAATAACGGAAATAGAAGAAACGAAGTACCTGGGTATTATAATTGATGAAAACTTGAATTTTAATGCACAAGCCGTATTCATAGCAAAGAAAGTTGCAAAAAAAATAAACTGGCTATACAGAATAAATAAATATATCTCAGTATACACTAGAATGATAATATACAAAACTATTATAGCTCCGCATTTTGAATATTGCAGCAGCATAATGTTGAATTTTAATGGTCATAGTATGCAACTATTACGAAGAGTGCACAATCGGGCTATGAGAGCGGTGCTAAGATGTAGCAAATTTACTAGAATTAAGGATATGCCGAATGCACTGTATTTAATGAGTATAAATCAGAGAATGCATTATAATGTATGCGTGATGGTGCATAATATGGTGAAAAAAAACAGGACCAAAATACTTGAGTAGAGAAGTGAGGAAAGTGAGTGATAGGCATAGATATAATACGAGAAATAAAAATGAATTAGATGTAAGGTATTGTAAAACAAGAACGGAGAAAGATCAATTGTGCACGACGGTTTTAAGATGTATAATAAGCTACCGAAAAAAATTAAAGAAATGCGATTGTTGTCTGGTTTTAAAAGAAAAATAAACAAATATATAAGGACGCATGTGCCAATCTTGAAATAATAATTAATATAGTAGCAAGATAATAATGTGAATTAATTATGTAAGAATAGGAATATGTAATGAAGATGAAAGTGGAATGCGATTCTACCGAGTAGCCGAAGA